>JAJOOO010008359.1:0-24443 GCA_029582685.1 Solanum piurae | reverse complement strand
ATTTTTTTCTTATTAACTACCTCCTTGGTCCGGCAAGTAGCAACAAGGTGAGTTCTAATGTTGGCCACCGTTAAAAAGACTTCTAGACGAAAGAATTATCAATGCATGCAACAACACTATTCAAGAATTGCTTAATTACTATTCATACTTTGTTAATCGCTCATGGTTCCCACAACCCTAGTTGTGGATTTAGTTACCCATATTAGCAAGAACACAATTCATATTTTTAGAAGAAGAAATCATGAACTTACGTAACGAGAATGATAAACCCAGAATTTCAACTTGAATTGCCAAACCAAAATCTTCAAAACGAACTTAGGAAATTAAGAATTTCTAAAGTTGCAAGTTAATCTCCAAAGTCAAGAACTAGAATAAATGTAATAAAGTCTACCCCAAAAATGAGGTTTACATGCCATATATATAGAAAAATAAGTCCTAACTTAAAAGGAAACGAAATAAAGAAATAAATTTTCAGGACGCGTCTTTGATCTACGACACTGACCTACAGATCGTGGATTGACCTACGGTTCGTAGGTCCCTTCCGTGACTCAGGACTTAGGCAAATTTTCAGCTTCCAAAACATCATCATCTCTGATGCAAACGACGGATCAACAGTACGGACCGTGGTTTGTCCGTAGATCCTCCTCCATAGCTCCACACTTAGAATCTTCAAAATCAGGTACTGGAACCTCTTCTCTTAATCATTTGACAGAGCAACAATATGGTCCGTAGATCAATCTACGGTCTGTCGATTAAAACCGTGGTTCCACACTTGGTCAAGAATTCCCTGATCTCCTTTAATGCCTTGCTTGCCCATCTACGACACCCATCTACGGAGCATGAATGGACCTACGGTCCGTGGATCACCTCCGTAGATGCCCTTTTCTGTACATCCTTCAACTGTGTCTCTCAGTTTCCACGTCTGAACATATTTCCTGCAAACATGATAAAAATACATAAAAACCAATACAAAATGGCCCTAGACACACACAACTCTTAAGTGAAATGTATTAAAAATACCATAAACTCACGGTATATCAACACCCTCAACTTAAATTAGTTGTTTGTCCTCAAACGATACACTAAGACTCTAAACGACACTTGTATAGAAGCAATTAGTTCAAGCACAAGCAATCACATGGCTCTCTACTCCGACTCTCTTTTTGGGTGCAAATGTTTTCTCTCAGACTTAACAAGCTAACTTGTGCGGATCAAAACATGACAAAGATCGACCAATCAACACACAACATACCCTGTTTTACTATCACCAAGGTACCAACTTTCCGACAATGTAACTAGTGCCTTTACTTCAAATGAAATCCCTTTTTTGCACACAATAAATATGATTTTGAGTACAAGGATTCATTCAACACTCATACTCAGAAGTACCTCAAGTACAGTTAGTGCTCAATACCATAGGCTTGCCCTTATTTTCACTGCTTAGACTCTCCAAACTAGTTTCTAGGATCACTATAGGACTTTCTTAGCTTGTAACGTAGGCTCAGGGTCATGTGTGGTACATTTGGGTACTCTTTAGTGACTTTCTGCCCTCCTTGACATTACATTAGGCTTTCTACCTATTTTTACCCCATTTTTGACATCCTACCATTTTTTGTTCTTTCCTTTAATTCTCTTCAACCATGGATGTGACTTTAGACTTTGTAGCTCTTTGTTTTTCACTTTTCAACACTTTTGTTCGCTTTCTTTTGCACAAAGTCACATCCTCTCATCCCTTTTTCTTTTTTTTCAACACCAAAATCTTTTCATACCCATTTTTCTTTCGGTTTCCTTTTTTCATAGCCACCCTCAACTTATGGATTTTCATTGGTTAAGGTGCACAATACCCGATGTCAGATCAGGGCCAAGATGCAGGTCACTTTCTGCATTAGCGACTCTCAACTTAGGCTTTTGGCCTAATCCAAGTGCACGTGTCCAAGGAGGGATCGGGGCCAACACAGTAGATTATGGGAAGGTGAGTTAGGGGTTTAGAAAGAAATGGTCTAATTCAGGCTCAAAGCATTTGGATCAAAAGGAACATTAATTTCATTTGGTTGGATTCATTTTAGGTAATTTGTGGACTTATTAGAACAAGGGCCTATGATCACTTCCTAGCCTGTAGAGTAGATTGTCTTCGTAGGACTAACCGGGCAAGTTCTAGATTGGCACAAAGACTGTTTGAACAATCAACTATTCTCACACACTCTTGGCACATAATTTCATTATCAGATTATCAGATTACCCAGTTCAAGTTTTAGCTTAAGTCATGCCATCAAGTTGGTTCATTATCATGTCATACTCAGAGCGAACACATTCAACTTATTCTAGCCTACAGATTTTAGCACATATCACAAATTTTGGACAGGTATCATTTTTCCATAAGCTTTTGCCACCATATCACTCCCAATCCATTTATTCCACCTCCAACAAAAATAGGTGCAATTATCCCCAATGCACACAAAAATAGTAAAAAGTAATGGATTGGGTGCAGCAAACCTTTGGTGTAAGCGCCGATGAACTATCAACAAGCGGGTGGGTCCGGTTTCCCAGAGCCCGCTGGAACAACACTTGGGTCACCCTCAGTAGTGCCCACATCATCTAGTCTAGAACCCTCAGTAGTTCTCTCAATCACTCCAACCACACCATTAGTGGTGCTCACATCATCCCTCTCAATCATCAGAAACTCTACAACGGGAACAAAACTAGCGCCCCAGCAACACTCTCACGCACCCTCTGCTGGCGCAACTCCTCATCCACTATATAAGATTTTCTAGCCTGGTCAGTCTGGTGGCGCTCCCGCTTCTTTGATCTAGCATAATCAGTAGTGTCCGAAATGCGACTGGAGCGAGGCCTCTTTCCACGAGCACGGGTGGGTTTGATCTGTGCATCTGTATCCTCTCTTAATAGAGCATCGAGTACGGTATCATCAACCAATGCAGTGGGTGCAGACCCTGGCTCATTTGTGGATGTAGTAAGGATGGGATCAATGTCGGCCTGGAGACTGTCCAACTCAGTCTGGATGGAGGAAAAATCTGGGACGGGGGCTGGCCGTGCGAGTACTGTCAACTCGAAGGCATCCAGGCGCTTGTGAACGTCCTAAACCTACCGATCCACCATGGTTGCCATCCTCTTCTCCATCATAGCCTCGGACTCTGCAATGGACTTCTGCATCTATGGCTTCACATGGTAAAACAGTGTTGTCATCTGCGCCTCCAATTTCTGAACTCGAGCTAACGACACAACAGAGGCTCCAGAAGGTGGGGTGGCTCTAGATGAGCTGGGGGCCTAACTAGAGGCTTGAGAAGAGGAAGACGGGGCATCATCAGTGTGGGCTGGAGAGGCAGGCTCATCACCTTGCATCTGCTCCACATCGTCTACTAAATTAGTACCCAATGGCACATTGATCCGTGACCCTCTGCGAGATGCTGCCACATTTTCCTCGTCCTGAATCAGGCCAATATCTAGGGTCCCCATTGCCTGTATCAATTTGTCACAATGCCAGATCGGCACTCCAGAGTCCCTGCATAGTTAAAAAAATGAGGCACATAAAAGGGTAAGTAGTGGAGGTCTTAAACGCCCTCTCATGAATCTCTGCTAGCAGTATGCGGGTGAAGTCGATCTTGAACCCAACTACTAATGCTGCCACCACTACTGCTCTGTCCCATGTAAGTGCATTGTCGGCCTTTGTGGGTAACACTCTGTTCCACACCAGCAACCAAAAAAACTTGGCCACCAAATTCAAGGTGGCCTTCCGAATACCCAAATGTGGTGAGCTAACCCACTTCGCACACTCTCCATCTACATCTATGTGCCTGACCAACCATAGTAAGACAACCTCTCTCTATTCGATATTATGCGTGAAGGCTCCACTCCTCACAATATCCCATTTGTAGTCAAGTTCGGCCGTGTTGAGTGCCCAAGTGTGATCAAGGCCTGGGTCGTAGAGGCATCGATTGATGGTGGTATGTGATATGCCACTGGAAAACCTCGAACCATAGTAGAAGTGAGAGGGTCCTGGGCTGTGGGTTTGCCATTGCCCCTCAACACACCATTTGTTTGGCTCCTCGGCCACCGGATCAGGGTCGTAGTTTTGTGGCACCGGGACTTCTCCCAAACTAATGGCCTCATCAGACGAGGCAACTTTGTCATGTGAAACTGAGCCTGTGGAGGATCTAGAACCGGAGCTGGAAGCATAGGCGGGCTCAAATCCAGAAGCAGTGGCAGACTCTGAGCCGAAAGTAGAACCAGTCTCAGAACCGAAAGCAGAACCAGCCGGTGACCCGATCAGTGTGTTCTCCTCATCAGACTGGGAGATAGTGACTACGTCGGTGACCACCTGCCGGGATGTATTCTGGGTAGCTCAAGGTGTAGTAGGAGATGTCCTTGTGGCCGATGGAACATATGTTGGATCCTTTTCCACGTCTTTGTCTATCAATCAGCCTAAAAGTAGGCACCACAAATTTTGATTTTCCCCTTTTGGAGTAGGTCACTTGCTTCTTAGGCGCCATGGTACCTGTGGATGTCTAATTAGTACCAAAAGAAACTCATAACACACTCAAAAAGATTTTAGAACTAAGAAAGAACAAAAATGAAAAATAGAAAATTTTTCACATAGTGGCCATCTACGGTGGGCATCTACGGTCCGTAGGTTGACCTACAGTCCATGGATCCCCTCCGTAGATCAGGGGTCCTAAAAAGTTGGACTCTGATGGGAACTACGAATGTGCAGGCCGGTCCGTAGACTAATCTACAGACTGTAGTCCACATCTGTGGTTCCACACTTAGCATATTTTGTTGTGTGCAGACTCACGAACCTGATCTACGGTTCGTAGATGGATCTACGGTCCGTATATGGGGCCTCGTGAATCAGATCTGTGCCAGGTTTTAGGCATCCATCATGTTGACCCCAATTTTACCAATTTCAACAATATCACCTAGTCTAATCATGCATTTCAACATAAATTATGCTAGTTTGTCATTCTAAGGGTTTCGATTACTAAATTGACAGGAATTGCACACAAAACTAGGAAACCTAAGTCGAAACTTGCATTTAGACTCTCATTACACTGATTTTATACATTATAAAGATACACAATCACTATCTATCGTCCCAAGGGTGTTTGTAGTTCTAGTTTAGCATGCATTTACATACAATCAACTACCCAAGGTCAAGACCCAATTCCAGACTTTCTATAATCAATCAATGAATCGAAATTTAAAGTGAAAGGAAAGTCTATTACCTTACAAGCAATGGGAATGAGGTAATTGTGTGATGAATCTACGTTTTCAATACCACAACTCGCCTTTTTGTACCGAACCCGGACACTGGACCTCTTGGTGAATTTGGGGGTGAGTGGAATAAAAAAAAAAGAAAAAAGATTGGAATTATGAGGGAAAGATGTAGGGTGATTGATGGGGAATTTATGGTAATATGGAGTGATTGGAGTAGTGGGAAGGTTTATAAATGGTTTGGGAGTGAATGGAGGGAAGTGGGAATGATTTGAAAATGGGGGATTTTATTTAGGAGGGGTCCGGGTCGGGTCAGGTAAAAGTAGGGTTTGGACCCACGCAATCCCGTCTACGGTCCGTGGGTTGATCTACAGTCCATAGATGGAGACCGTAGATCACATTCATACTTAGACAATTTTAAAAAACCTTACCTGGGATCTACGAACACCATTCACGGTCTGTGGAACGAAACACGGACCGTCGATGGGGTCTGTAGACCTCTGCACCAGACCTTTTTCTGTAGATTATGATTTTTGCCCCTGCACATGTAGCAACCATTAGCCCTTTCTTTTTACATTTTCTGGACACTTTTTTGACACGGACCTTATGCTATGTCTAGCCAACACTAAAACAAAAATAAAACAACTATCTAAATGAGTACAGAGAAGCAACTAAACAAAGAAAACTACTAAATGGAAAACACGAACCTATTGTTGGCTAGATTTTACATCTTGGGTTACCTCCCAAGCAGCGCTTGATTTAACATTGCGGCATGAAGCAGACCTCTTGATTACTCAGACTTCATCAAGATAGTAGGCCTTAACAACTTCTTGCACACTTTCCGCGTTTCCCAGTTAGATCTTGATCATTTGCCCATTTACCATAAACCTTGTCCCTTCATTGTTCTCAAGCTCAACAACTCCATGGGGGAGCACTATTTTTAGCAAAAATGGCCCGGTCCATTTGGACTTGAGTTTGCCCAGAAACAAGCGCAACCTAGAGTTGAATAGAAGCACAAGATCACCCACAACAAATTCTCGCTTTTTAATTCTTTGATCATGATACCTCTTCATCTTTTCTTTGTACAAGGCTGAACTTTCATAAGCTTTTAGGCGAAACTCATCATGCATATTTAAGTCATTCATTCTTTGATTAGATGCGGAGCCCCAATCCAAATTTAGCTTCTTCATCGCCCACATAGCCTTATGCTCTAGCTCTACCAGTAAATGGCAAGACTTTCCATATACAAGTTGGTAAGGAGACATACCTATGGGAGTCTTGTATGCAGTGCGATAGGCCCATAGAGCATCATCAAGCTTCCTTGACCAATCCGTTCTACTAGCATTCACAGTCTTCGCCAAAATCTGTTTGATCTCTTGGACACTTCAACTTGCCCACTAGTCTGCGGATGGTAAGGAGTGGCTATATTGTGGCGGACACCATATTTCTCAAGTAGCACCTTGAAAAACTTATTACAAAAGTGGGAACCTCCATCACTGATAATCGCCCTAGGTGTACCAAATCTGGAGAAGATATTATTTTTCAAGAACGCGGTGACACTTTTGCCTTCATTGTTGGGGAGCGCAATTGCTTCCACCCACTTCGACACATAATCAACCGCAACAAGAATGTACTTCATCCCATGTGAACTCACGAATGGATCCATAAAATCAATGCCCCATACATCAAACAACTCTATCACCAATATAGGGTTCATAGAAAGCTCTTGCCTCTTTGAAAGCCCTCCTTCTCTTTGACAACGGTCACAAGACTTGACAAAATCATGAGCATCTTGGTGGATGGTAGGTTAGTAGTACCCACACTGCAAAATCTTATGCGCAGTCCGAATACCACTAAGATGCCCACCAACAGGCGATGAATGACACACCTCAAGTACACTCAACATCTTAACCTCGGGCACACATCAACGAATAATCCCATCAGCACAACTACGATACAAGTAGGGCTCATCCCAAAAGAATTTCTTCACATTATGCATAAACTTTTTCCTTTGGTGAAAAGACAGATCAGGGGGCAACAAATCACTTGCCAAATAATTAGCAAAGTCTGCGAACCAAGGAATCAGATCATGAGAAGCAGCCAATACATGTTCATCTGGAAAATCATCATTAATTTTAGCCCTATCACCAAGCTTTATAATAGCCTCTTCCTCTAATCTGGACAAGTGATCGTCAACTTGATTTTCGGTCCCCTTTCTATCTTTTACCACAAAATCAAACTCTTGCAGCAACTATACCCATCTAATTAACCTCGGTTTAACATCCTTCTACGCCATCAAATACCTCAATGTAGAATATCAGTATGCACTATGACCTTAGTACCAACCAAGTAGGATCGAAATTTCTCGAATGCAAAAACCACCGCAAGAAGCTCTTGTTCAGTCGCAGTATAATTTTTTTGGGCCACATTTAGAGCTTTGCTAGCATAGTAAATAGGATGAAGAATTTTCTCTCTCCTTTGTCCTAATACTACACCCAGCGCCACTCCACTCGCATCGCACATTACCTCAAACGGTTGTACCCAGTCTGGTGAAATAATGATAGGTGAAGTAACCAACTTCTCCTTCAACTCTACAAATGATTTCAGACAAGCATCATCAAAATCAAACTTATACTCCTTTTCGAGCAGTTTGCACAATGGATGTGCAATTTTAGAGAAGTCCTTGATGAATCTCCTATAGAAACCTGCATGCCCAAGAAAATTTCTAACACCTTTTACTGAGATAGGTGGTGGAAGATTTTCTATTACCTCTACTTTTGCTCCATCAACCTCAATGCCCTTCTCAGAAATCCGATGACCCAGAACTATCCCTTCTTTCACCATAAAGTGGCACTTCTCCCAATTTAACACCAGATTGCAGTCTTCACACCTTTTAAGCACCTCAGCCAAATGATCCAGACATCGATAAAAAAGTCACCTACCACAGAGAAATCATCCATAAATACCTCAATAGTGTCCTCCACCATATCAGAGAATATCGACATCATACATCGCTGGAAGGTCGCTGGAGCATTGCACAACCCAAATGGATTCCGTTTGAAGGTGAAAGTCCCATAAGGGCAGGTGAAGGTGGTCTTCTCTTGGTATTTTTGGGCTATAGAAATTTGATTGTAGCCCGGATAACCATCAAGAAAACAATACCAACCCTTACCTACAAGTTTATCCAACATCTGATCCATGAATGGCATAAGGAAATGGTCATTTTCTGTCCAAGCATTTAGCTTCCGGTAGTCCATGCAGACTCTCCATCCAGTCACGGGCCGCATTGGAACAAGCTTGTTTCTCTCATTAGGAACCACATTAATCCCACCTTTCTTGGGAACACATTGAACAGGACACACCCAACTACTATCTGCAATGGGATAGATAACTTCGGCATCCAACCACTTAATGATCTCCTTTTTAACTACCTCTTGCATAGGCGAATTTAATCTTCTTTGGTTCTTAATACTAGGCTTGTGATCTGGCATGAATTGGATTTTATGAGAACAGATACCAGAACGGATCCCAATAATGTCCGCAATAGTCCACCCAATAGCTCGCTTGAACCTCTTTAATATAGAAACCAAACACTCTACTTGTCGCCTATTCAAATCTGCCGCAATGATGACCGATAAAGTATCATATTTTCCCAAGAATAAGTACCGCAAATGTGATGGTAAAACCTTAAGCTCCAATTTCGATGCCTCCTCAATAGACGGTCTTGCGGGTGGGGACTCACGATGTTTCATGTCTAATTCCAGCTTCTTTGGTTCCGAACGATATTCACATCTTTCAAGTGTGGCGACCAACTCATCATACTCTTCAATACCATCACTCTCAAAGTTCATCATAACCGCAGCCAGTGCCTCAACACCAGTCTCTCTTCAATCTGTACCTCAGATCTACTCTCAACTCTATATGTTATCGCAAATATCGATTGGAGCTCACTACTCTGCTTCATAGACCTACATATATTGAAAGTTGCCTCTTCATTGTTTAGTCTGAACTTCATCTGCCCTTTTTTCATATCAACTAAGGCGTGCCCAGTGGCAAGGAATGGTCTCCCAAGAATGATGGGAACCTCAGAATCTACCTCACAGTCAAGAATCACAAAATCTGCTTGAAAGATGAACGACTCCACTTTCACTAGTACATCATGGAGCACACCAATGGGCCTCGTCACAGTTCTATCGGCCATGAGCAACCGCATCGCAGTCGGTTTTGGATCTCCTCAACCCAACTTCTTATAAATAGACAGTGGCATCAGATTAATGCTAGCACCAAGATCACACAACGCTTTAGCAAAATGCAACAACCCGATGGTACATGGAATAGGAAAGGCACCAGGATCCTCCTTTTTCTGCACAAGGGATTTTGTAGCAATAACACTACAATGTTGCAATCTATCATCATCTTCGAAGCTCACTGCCCTCTTCTTTGTCACCATATCTTTCATAAATTTTGCATACCCAGGCATTTGCTCCAAAGCTTCTATCAACTGAACATTGTTAGAGAGTTGTTTCAACATGCTAATAAACTTGTGGTATTTGCCTTCTTCAGTCTTCTTCACTAACCTCTGTGGGAAAGGAGGTGGAGGTATAGGTATGGGGACAACTTTCTGAGTTACCTCCACTTCTTTCTCTGTTGCATTCTCGGACTCTCCACTTACCTCTACCACATCATCATCTTTACTAGTCTTAATTTTCACCCCATACTGCATAGGTGGATCAATGGTTTGCTTACCCCCTTGAGTAGTGAATGCCATACAATGCCCATCATTTTTTGGATTCTAGATAGTGTTGCTAGGAAGAGTGTCAGGTTGATGTTGATTTACCGTAGTTGACAACTTAGCCATCTGCTACTCAAGATGCTTGATTGACGTTGCATGGACATCAACTTTTTGACTAGTACCAGACAAGTCATTTCTCATCTCCTTCACTTTCTCATCAGTTGCATCAATCCTCCTCATCATCTTCTGCATCATATCCTCAATACGTGATATATTACCTCCAGCTTCCCTAGTACAAGATTCCTGATTTTGAGGAGGAACATAAGGTCCCACCCGATCATTTTTGTTGCCATAGTTGTTCCGGTTGTAGTTGTTGTCGTGATTGAAGTTGCCATCCCGGACATATTGACCCTCTCAGTTGTAGTTTCCATAGTTCCGACCTTGATTTCCTTGACCTTGGCCCGAATTATCCGTATTGGAACCTTGGGCGTTTGGTCGGAAACTCTCTATCGGATCATTCACCGCATAAGTATCCTCTTCACAGTAACACTGCTCAATCGGTGATGGATTTCTAGTAAAATAATTCACAGCATTTACTTTCTTCGCACCTCCGCTCACATGCTTCAACACCAACCCTAGTTCGTTCCTCATCTAAGCCATCTCCTCACGAATCTTATTTGTAGATTGATTATTTGTAGCTTGAACGGCAAACGTGTTCCTCCCAGTATCCGACTTTCTAGTGCTCCAAGCTTTATTGTTTCGAGAGATCATCTCCAGTTTCTTCGTAATCTACTCACAAGTGCACTCACCATATGAACCTCCAGCAATAGTATCAAGCACTGCCTTACTGTTGTCATCCTGACCTCGGTAGAAATATTCCTTCAGCGCCTCATCACCAATCCGATTATTCGGAACACCTTGTATGAAAGCAGTGAACCTGTCCCAAGAACTACTCACAGACTCTCCAGGTAGTGCTACCAAATTGTTGAGTTTATCTTTGCGGTTCAGCTTCTTGGACACTGGAAAGAATCTTGCTAGGAACGCATCTCTCAATTGGTTCCATGTGTAGATTGAATTATAAGGAAGCTCATTAAACCATACAACAACATCGCCGGTCAATGATAGAGGGAATACTCGTAATCCAACGACATCCATGTACAGGTCAGATCGACCCACACAACTTTTGCAAACACTCCTTAGCTTGGCTATGTGGATCATCTGATGCCACACCCGCAAACAAGGCACTCGCTGTAAGCATCTGCATCAAACTGCTAGTCACCACAAATGTATGCCCCGGTGGTAGAGGAGGTAGGACAAGAGGTCCGGCAGAATCAATACTATCAAAGTTGACCCTATAGTTATCATGCAATCTTTCCCCTGGTTGATCATGTACCCTCACTGCATCTCTCAATAGATTCTCAGCATGAATCTGATTATTCTCATCACCAACCCTCAGAGGCTGCAACCCAACACCATCACCTACTTCTCCTCCGATAGGATTAGATGGCACTCCTTGATTATTCATTCTCCACAAAGTTCTGTTCAGTTCTGGGTCATAGGGAGTAAGTGGTTCTCCTTGACTTCGTGTACTTGGCATACACTAGAGTAGGAACCTGAAAGAGACAAAAACAAAAGAAAAAGTAACATTAGGAAATATTTGACTAAACTTCAATAATGTAGTTAAAATTAATCTAAAAGCCTTATTCCCCGATAGCGGTGCCAAAATTTGATACGGTCAAATTACACCTCCCTAAAGAAGCATAAGCGATCGTTATCAAGTAAAGAACCCAACTTGTAGGTTGGGGTCGATCCCACGAGGAATATGGTTTAGACTTAAACTTAACTGACGATTATATTCGTTTAGTCAATGTAATTCCAAAAACAAGTAGTTAAAGGGGAGGGGGGGATTTATGAAACAAATTCAGGAAATTATGTAAGTATTCAGCGAGAAAGATTTAAACTTTAGTTGTTATCAAGATGAGAAAGTAACTAGGGTGTACGTGTTCTCCATAAACTCATAACGGGGTAATCCTAGTAATAGCAATCCTTTCCTAGTGTATTACATGCAAAGTGATAAGTTAGGTATCTCTAATTCCTTGGTCCGGCAACTAGAGAATTTCACCACGCACTTTGGTTTGGCTACGTGTGTATAATTTACTAACCCTTACCTTTACCTCATATTATACATCACATCGATGTATGGCTTAGTTTTCACCCTCACACCAATCGACATTAGACTATTAGATAGTATCACACTAAATTTATGTTGATAATTCTTTTCTTATTAACTACCTCCTTGGTCCAGCAAGTAGCAACAAGGTGAGTTCTAACGTTGGCCACCGTTAAAAAGACTTCTAGACGAAAGAATTATCAATGCATGCAACAACACTATTCAAGAATTACTTAATTACTATTCATACTTTGTTAATCGCTCATGGTTCCCACAACCCTAGTTGTGGATTTAGTTATCCATATTAGCAAGAACACAATTCATATTTTTAGAAGAAGAAATCATGAACTTACGTAACGAGAATGATAAACCCAGAATTTCAACTTGAATTGCCAAACCAAAATCTTCAAAACGAACTTAGGAAATTAAGAATTTCTAAAGTTGCAAGTTAATTTCCAAAGTCAAGAACTAGAATAAAAGTAATAAAGTCTAACACCAAAAATGAGGTTTACATGCCATATATATAGAAAAATAAGTCCTAACTAAAAAGGAAACAAAATAAGGACATAATGTTTTAGGACGCGTCTTCGATCTACAACACTGACCTACGGATCGTGGATTGACCAACTGTCCGTTGGTCCCTTCCGTGACTCAGGAGTTAGGCAAATTTTCAGCTTCCAAAACATCATCATCTCTTATGCAAATGACGGATCAATAGTACGGACCGTGGTTGGATCCACGGTCCGTAGATCTTCCTCCGTAGCTCCACACTTAGAATCTTCAAAATCAGGTACTGGAACCCCTTCTCTGAATCATTTGACGGAGTAACAGTACGGTCCGTAGATCAATCTACAGTCCGTCGATTGCAACCATGGTTCCACACTTGGTCAAGAATTCCCTGATCTCCTTTAATGCCTTGCCTGCCCATATACGACACCCATCTATGGAGCGTGAATGAACCTACTATCCGTGGATCACCTCCGTAGATGCCCTTTTCTACACATCCTTCAGTTGTGTCTCTCAGTTTCCACGTCTGAACATATTTCCTGTAAACATGATAAAAATACATAAAAACCAATACAAAATGGCCCTAGACACACACAACTCTTAAGTGAAATGTATTAAAAATACCGTAAACTCACGGTATATCATTGTGACACAATGTTTATGTTGTTTTCCCACATACATATGCATTCTGCATATAAATTGCATTCATGTCCTTAAAGTTGGGGTCAGGGTGTTTTCCTACACTACATTATATTGCATTCTATGTTGTTATGTAATATGTCTTGGCTTGTTATGGTCAGCAGAGTGTGGGGTCTTTGAGGATCGTATGTGTTGTTCATTTAGTGATGTAAGATTGGGCGGAAGCAAGCATATTTGGCTATGAGTTATTGGTCGCATGTTATTCTTTTTGCAATTTCTACAATTGTGTGACTTGAGGCAAAGACATGTAAGACTAATAGTTGCTACAATTAGTTCTGTTCTAATTGATTTTCCTTGCATTGCACTTATCATCATGTGATTGTGGTTTGAATCTGTCGAGCTTCTAAGGGTTATGCTAGATTTTTACGTGTCGGTCAAACTAGTGGTTATTTATGTGGATTGAGTTAGGAACAGAGGAAGTGTATACAACCACACAATGGTTCTTAGGTACTTGGGGATTCACTAAACGTTTGTATAATGTGTTGCATATTGTGTTACATAATATTATACTTAGTGATTGTGATTGCCTAGAGGGCCCACAAGGACCTGCAAGGTGTGAGGAACACGGTCGAGTCCATGGCATTATAAAGAAATGCAAGGCATAAGTATTTTTGTATGGTTGAATATATGACATTATAATTTATAACGACCTAGAAGGCATGATTATTTTCTCATGATTGAGTCCAATGTATTATAATAACTTGCAAGGCGTGAGTATTTCTGCATGGTCATACTTATGCTTTGCTTTATCGTAAGCCATGGGTTACTTCTATAGGTTGAGCTTATATATTATGAACCCTTTAGGTTGTTATTGTATTCAACAATGTTGATTGACTTATGTTAAGTATCTTGTATTGCATTCTTGTGTTGTGTATATTGTATTCCATTCTTGTGTTGTGATGGTTATAATTAGCTATGTCATGAGTTTATGAGGCAATAGTCTATGAGGCAGGTAGAGTATGCCTACGGGCTGGGTAGACTGCACCAACAAGATTGATAGACTGTACGAGGCAACACTTATATTATACCATAGAGCCTAAGAGTTGTGTTGTCTCATGAATTAATTCCCCTACGACCTTTATAGAGTTGATGACATGAGTTTTTAGACCGTATCTTGATTAGTTATTCATTTTGTTCATAGATGAAATTCTGGTATACTCATGGAGCAGGAGTGATTATGAGCAAGATTTGAATATTTTGCTCCAAACTTTGAGAGATCAACGACTTTATGCCAAGTTATCAAAGTGTGAGTTCTGGATTGAGTCTTTAGTGGTATTGGGGCATGTGGTGTCCAAGGATGGTATCATGATAGATCAAAGATTGAGGCTTTTTGGGATTGGGCTAGGCCCACTTTAGTTACTGAGTTTCAGAGTTTTGTCAAATAACCAAGCTACTACAAGTGGTTTGTGGAGGGTTTCTCTACTATTGCAACACATTTGACTTGGTTGACGCACCTTGATGATCCTTTTAAGTGGTCCGAGGAGTGTGAGTTGAACTTTCAGAAGTTCAAGAAGTATGGACTACTGCTCCTATATTGTCTCTTCTTGTTTAGGGTGAGGGCTTCACGGTCTATTCTGATGCATTCAATTGGTTTGGATTGTATGTCGATGAAGCGGGGTCAAGTTATTGCGTATGCATCGAGGCATCTTAGGCTACTACATGAGCGCAAATACCTCACCCATGACTTGGAGTTGGCGGTGGTAGTTTTTTCGCTTAAGATCTGGAGGGACTGCCTATATGGAGTTCATTGCAATATCTACACGTATCACATGAGTCTTTCGTAAATCAAGAGCAACAGAGACCTTAATTCGAGGCAGCGCCACTGGATTGAGCTCATGAAAAACTATGACCTTTTTATTCTCTATCACCGGGGAAAGTCAAATATGGAAGTGAATGCCTTAAGCCGGAAGGCACCTAGTATAGGTAGTATAGAAATCATATATACCATGGAGTGACCTTTAGCTTTGGACATTTAGTCCTTAGCTAATTAGATGATTCAGTTGGATGTTTCAAATTCTAGGCGTGTCCTAGCCCATGTGGGAGTTTAATCCTCCTTGCTTGTTAGATCTGCAGCCGTCAGTTTGAGGATGAGGTCTTGATGGTACTTTGACATAGAGTGTTAGTACGTGATGCCAGTCAAGCTACCTTAGATTTAGATGGGGTTTTGAGGTTTGTAGGTCGTATTTGTGTTCTGAGAGTTTGGATTTTAATCTAGCTAATACTTCATGAGGCCCATGATTCTAGATCTCTATCTATATGGGCACCACAAAGATGTATCATGACTTGAGGCAACATTATTGGTGGGCGGCATGAGGAGAGATATTGCAAACTATGTGTCCCATTGCCTGAGTTGCCAACATGTGAAGGCCGAGTATTTGAGACATGGTGGTGATTTTCAGAGATTACCCATTCCGAGTGGAAGTGAGACCACATCACTATGGAATTTGGGGAAGGTTTGCCTCAAACTTCTAGGTTTGTTGACAACATTTGGGTCATCATTTATTGACTGACCAAGTCGGCACACTTCCTCCTTGTTCAATGGTTATTCGGAAAGGAAAAGCTCTAACCTTGTGATTTAGAGTGCACGTGGTCGGTCTACAGGTAGGCTACAATTGATCTTGAATGCAAGAATTCATGATGATTATAGTGAATTGGGGGTGGGTACCTAGTTATTTCTACTTCTCTTCGTAGATACCATGTTTTACGACTGGTCGCTATTATTCCGAGATTCATACCATGCTAGCTTGGGGTTTTTATGAGTGTTGTTGCACTTTGTTGTGTTCTATTTGCATTATTTCTTATTTATTGAGCATGTTCAGCTTTAGTCTAGGATTAGACTAAGGATGCGTTAGACTTGCGGTCCTTCTGGCCTTCATTTGTCTCCGATGTCGTTTCGGACACACTAGATCCCTAAATACTGAAATAGCAGACTGGGTCTGATGGTATGAACCTTAGTCTATGCACTTTTGCGGCTTTGTAGACTTTCTACTTCCTCTCTCTATCTCTGCAGCTTTGATGCATTACCAGATGTTTTGGGCTTTCTTGGGATTGGAGTGTTTCAGGCTTTGAGCCTTTGGTGACTCCTTGTGATTGTATGTCGATCCACGATGTCTTAGAGCCTACTTGAGATCCTCTTTAGAGTCGATACACTCTCGGGCAGCTCTTGCTAGCTTAGCGGTTTACACTCCTAGGAGTGGACTAGCTGGCTTGGCGGCCTTGATATCTGAGATTCTCTTCAGAGTCGACACTCTCCCGCGTCACTTTTTCTAGCTGGGTTAGGAGTGGACTGGTTGGATGGGTGGCCTAGATTAATTGTAACTCTTGCTAGCTGGGCTGGGAGTTGACTGGACATGACGGTTAATTGGGTAGGAAGGACGACTTTCGGTTCGTGGTGCTCTTCTTTTAGAAGATTTAGCAATTTTGTGTACTTGTCGGGCTTATGGGGGTCTGTCTAGGTTTTATTTAAACTTGTGCATGAGTGTACCTTCTAGTCTTATGGGTTCCAATTAGGTTTAGTTTAGTTATACTTAGATTTACTTTTGGTATGCTCGTGTTGTTTCTTTTATCCGTTTTGACCTCTGTTTGTGCTTTTCAGATTATTTTCACATTTACTGCTCAGTCGGCCTATGATACCTACCCGGTACGTCTATTTTGGTACTCATGCTACACTCTGTATGTTTTTAGTGAAGCAAGTCCTAGTACCAGCTACCAGTGGTGATCGTTCGTGCCATCATTTGCAGCTTTTGGATGCCGGAGATGAGGGTGAGCACTCTACATCCTTGATCAACCTATATCCTTATATATATATAAGCTAGAATTTTACCTCTGAGATGACTTATTATTGTCCACTTTTGGAACTTGTATTTTTTCACATTATAAAACCCCGAACTCCTGACTTCCAGGTTCTGGAGGGTTTCTATTATATATAGTTTTTGGTTTGCATCTACTTTTGTCTTATTCTTATAAGTGGTGTTATTTCTATGTAGGTCTGCCCTTGTACTCATTACTTAATGTTCTGGGTACATGTTGACTAACCTACTGATGAGTTTTAGTAGGTGCCATCATGACTAGGCAAATTGGATCGTGACAATTGTAACGTGCAACTCCTGAACTTGGGTGACTACAACCTTACTGTTTATCATCTTATAGTCGAGGAACTTTGCCACTATGAATTTCTTCATTTTGGCGTCCATCATTTTGTACTTATTTTCCGAAGCATCTCTGAGTTCTTTTGATATCTTCATATTACTGTACACATTGCACAGATCATCTTGTAGGCCGCTCAAAATGTAGTTCTTGCATAAAAAAATTGAATGCTTCCAAGCTTTTGTTACTAAGCATCGTTCTTTATTCGGAGTTTCTTCCGACAGGATAGGAATGTTCTCACCGATGAACCTTTGCATACTATAGAAGAACATCTTTTTGTTCCATCTCTTGATATCAATACTAGAAAACTTTGTAGGTTTTTTAACCGGTGCAAGAATAGCATATGAATGATTAGTAGGTGCAACAGATGTTGCAACTCTCACTGTTCCAACATTGACCTGATTTGAATTAAACATTTCTCTGTCACAAATGGCAGAAAATTTATATATGGAATATTAAAAGTAAAGATTCAATCTTTATATAACTTGTTTTAGATTTAACGATGAAGTTTTTATATTCTTCTAATTGTTAACCGAATGAATCTTGAATTCTGATGAAGTTCTTATATTATTTGAATCAGGTAGATTCTGATAGAGTAGAAAATCAGAAAGATTTTAGTCTCCAAAAACCTCAAATACAAGAAACAAAGATAAGTTAAATTCCTTAAGTTTCTTATCTCCTATATTGAGATAGCAAACCAGAAACAATAAAAGATGGAAATAAAAAGAAAAGAACTATCCGAGTCCACATAACCCACTATGTTTCCTTATGGAATTTAATCCCCTCAATGTACCTGAAATTATGGATTCACTACTACAAAACTAAACTTTAGCGGCAATTATTTAGCGGCAATACGTTAATTGCCGCTAATATATTCATGTGAAGCATATTATCAATGGCCAATGTATAATTGCCAGCAATTAGTATATTTTTAGTAGCAATTCCAAAAAATAGCCGCAGAAAACCTTTTTTTTTTCTAAAAATAAAACTTCCGCTTTCTTTAAGAAATTCCGTTTCCCGCCTTTCTCAAAATTCTGTAAAATATGAACTCCTATGAAATAAGGAAAACATTACTAAAAAAAACCCTCATACGTATGCTAATAAGGAAAATACTATTCCTAAAAAGATTTCCCACATACATGAGGATTCTAAATTCTTAATCACTCAGAATTGCGACGTTCATCAGCACATTTAACTCAAAACAACGACCTTCCAGCAGCCTATATTTAATCGCATCAACAACGTCCAACTCCCATTATTCACTCGCAACAGATACGTCCAGGAACAAATAAGTTTCCAGGTATGTAGGTCACTCCTCTCCTCTCCTCTGTTTCTATCTGCTCTATTACCCTTGTTAATCTGTACATCTTTGTTGAGAATTTAACTTTGTAATTTATTTTCTATCATGTTCAATAATCATTATTTACGCATTAACTGGGAATAAACAGAAAATATACTTGACGAACTAATCAATATTTAAGTATTAATTGTGATTTCCAAGTGATTTGAGATTCGTAAAACTAATTTTTTTGTGTTTATGATCTCTGGCTACTATTATTTTGATTGCAATTGATTAAATTGATTCATCAGTTAATATACATTAAGGCATGTGGCTGTTATATTAAGGCATATACTTGTTAGTATATTCAGGTGAGTGGCTTTTAGTTTGTTTGTAACCTATGATCATTCAAAAGTTCTATTCTGAATTTGAGAACTAGAACAAAAAAACAATTGTTTCGTTTTACTATGACTTAAGATCTATTTTTGAAACTTTCAAGTTTAGCGATTACATAGATCATATGTTGTTTAGATTCATGTCAGTACAACAATTTATATTTCAACTCGATGAGCTCTCCTTTGTTGAGACCTTTTGGTCTGTTTTCTGGTAGGTTTAGCTTTGTCCTTGAATCATCTATTTAATACTCTTGTCGTTCAACTTTTTTGTTTTAGATGTTTATTAGAACATGTGTTTGTTGGCTTCACTATTAGCTTGCATGAAAATCTTTATTAGGTTCACTGATATGTATGTAAATGGTCGTGTATGAAGCGAGCGTAGAACTGCGAAAGATATATCGACCCTACTCTGTACCCATCAATAAACTATGAATCAGTAGTCTAAGTGGCTTAGAACAACTATGTTTATTTTAATTGGTTATGTAAATGTTACAATCTATTGGAGATACCTGTTATGGCTCCCTCGTTTTAGACCTATGGAAGAGTACCTTTTTAGGCAGGTTTGGGATTTAGATTGTAAAACCAATTCAAATGTACTGGTTAGATATCCTGCATATCAGTTATTTTTTTGGTAATTAACTATATATTCATTAATCACCAAATGGTATTTACAGAACATAACAAACTACATCATAGTTTGTTAACCAGAAGAACAAAACTCAAAGGAGATACAACTTCATAGAAATAGAAGTTGTCGTAGCCTAGAACTAATGGCCTTAGGAGCCCTCATACTACACATATAAGCTACCTCTTTAGCAATGTGTTCAAGATTTCTACTTTTGCCTTAAAAAATCTGTGATTCCTTTCGATCCACAGTGCATGGCTACACTCTGCATACATTAGTCTAAATAGTTGGGCAGTGAGAGTGTTGCCTCTGGTTTTCTCTATGATCCAATTTAAGTGTGTGTCCCAAGCATTAGAGGTATAGTCTGGCCATTTGATACATGTCATAAACTTTCTCCAAAGAGCTCTTGTAAACTCACAGTAGACAAACAAGTGATCTCTAGTTTCGAGACCATTTTGAGTCAGCTATATAAGTTGTTGATGGATATGTTTGTAACATAAAACTTGGAGTAGCTTTGTTGCTGGGCAATGTTGGATGAAGTTTTAACTTGTGCTTGGAAAGTGTTGTTGTCTGGTTATCTTTTTTTTAGTTTCCTTAGCTGCTCAAGCGACCTTATCCTTCGTAGCTTGAGCTGCTCTGCTCATCTTATCCTTGGTTGTATGGGCTGCTCCAGTTATCTTATCGTGTGCAATTCCTTTAGCTGACTGAGCCATCTTAAAAGTCTAATTTTTTTGTTGCTTGGGCCTTGTCTTTTATGCAGTCCATTGGTTGACCAACGTTCCCCTATACTCAAAATGTCAGATAAATTAAGACGAGAGATTATCACATAGTTTGAGATAGAAAGAGTAGTATAAAAACTATGTATATGTGCTCGTGGGGAGCAATTTGACCCTTGGTTTCACTAGCTCTATAGCTCTGCTTATAGGAAGCCATTCTTGCAGTGTTAAAAGTTATAAATTAAATATACATTAAAACAGATGTGCACAAAAGCAGAAAGTAGAACAACAATATATACAAATAAAAAGTTTATAAAAACAAAAATATAGTAGTAATAAGCAAGGAGAAGCAGAATATTGATAGAAATAGAGGATAGGAGAGGAGCGACCTACAAACCTGAAAACTTATTTGTTCCTGGACGTATCTACTGCGAGTGAATAGTGGTAGTTGGACGTTGCTGCTGGAGGGTCGTTGGTTTTAGTGAATATGTGTTGATGGACGTCGCAATTTTGAGTGATTAAGGATTTAGAATCCTCATGTGTGTGGGAAATCTTTTTAGGACAGCAACTAGTTAGGTACACCAACCCTTTCCGACTTGTTAGAAGTACCGATAATTACAGCTAGCTAGTTTTGTTCAATGATGATCCTTTCTTCTTTATGTGTTGAAATTTTTAATCCCCAATAGGTAAAGATATGTTAAACATATTAGCTTTCTGATTGATGATGGTACCTCAACAATGTCAACACCATGGAAATTTAATACACTCAAAGTCACAAATACTTGAAATTTGATATCATGCTCCCTGAAACATTATCTGCTAAAAATAGGGTGCATAAAATTCTTGGTTTTCCTTGATAATTGAAGGCATTGATTCCCTTTAGGACTTCATTGAAAAATACCAAACATTTTGACAACCAACTCCTATATTGCACCCAACGTACTAATAGGATTAATATTTTTTCTTTTGGGTTTGCCATTGATCATCTTGTTGTTTCTTTTCTTCCTCATAGATAGGCTGCTGATTTGTTTTAGAGTTTGAAATTTCAGTTTCCATGCTGTCATGTTGCTGTATTTTCTTCTGATCAACTTGTGCCTGCTCACCTTCATTTTTACCCTTTTTTCAGCTTGTTGTTCCTTCCTTTTCCTATGTTCCTCATCCCTCTTCTTGATAGTGCATACATGAACTTGACCTTGATGTCTACAATACATACAATAATATGGGCTTCATTTTTTCACTGATTATGCCTTAAACGAGCAGAAAAGTCTGAACAACTGTATAAGGAGTTTTCTGGTATCACCTCATTTTTGGCATTGTGCTGATGTTTTTGAGGGTGAAGATCACCAGTCATGTTGGGCTGCTTCATGCTCATTTAGTTTTTGGCTTATCTGTAAAGAAGTCTCTCTCTTAACTACTGTGAAGAATGAGATTGCTTCTGAACTAGAGGAGGAAACATCATTGCCAACTCCCTTGCTTCAAAAATACCAATATGAAAGACTATTCATCTGTTCCAATGCAGGGGACTGGCAAGATTATCAGAAGATCAATCTTTATCATTCTGCAGAATTAACAGTTTTACACTACAATAGCAGCAGTCCTGGTGTTCCCTTTTGTTGCCTCTGTTATTCTTCTACAATCATTAGTCCCCTCAACGTGTTTCCTTCGAGCAATACATGATCACCTGCATTCTCCATTTGATGCAGCAGAATTATCATCCTCTTCAAAACTCTTCACCCTTTTGAATTCCAAGTTTTCTCAGACCTTTGCAATCTCTTTTCTTGCATTTCCTTTCACCCTTACCTCTCTTGTTTTCACAAAGGCATCCGTGATTGAAGCTCTCAGTGATCAGAAATCATCCAAGAAACCTACATTTTCTTCTTTTTGCTCACTCTACAGTTCCCTTCTTCTCACTCAACTTTGCAACTCAATAGTCATCATCTCAGCAACTGCAACTTGTTTTACTCCTATTTTTCGCCTTCAATATTTTAAATTATGGATTAAACCTTTCATCTCCAAGATCCATTCTCTTTATTTCAGCAACAAGATCAATAATTTGTTCAATCATTTTAGCCAGTACTTTGATCATCTGCAACTTGACACTGGTCTTATTAGGACTGGAGAACATAGGAGTTATTTGGCACTGGTACTGATTTTCCAGCCTTGGTATGTTGCCAGTTGATAGTTATTTACCAGAAACTAGCTCCTTTCCCTGAATAAAAGAATTGCTAGCCTTGGTATGTTGCCCATTTGTATTCACCGAACACATAGATTGATGATACATACATGTAGTCTTTGCTAAATTAAACTTACCCTTTTGCAATCGTAAGTTACCAGATAAACAGGTCCATAAGATTGAACATCAGGAGTACTATTCTTAACCTGGTTAAGGCAGAGATAAGGTATTTCATTGTCCACTCTGCTTCCCTGTCCACTCAGTTCCACAGAATGTGGAGGTGTAGCACTGAATTTCCCTTCAGATACATGCTTTCTCGCTTCTGAAAAGAAGTGTAAAAGACGCAACTCAAGTCGTAAATCATCAAATGTCATCTAGCTGGTAATGAGAGACGAATTCATAATATAAACTTGACGGTTCAATTATTGAGTGTCTTACAGTACTTTCAAGTTATTATTCATATATAATAATACACAACTGTAGTGATGTTGTAAACAAAGCAGGGCAGAAAGGTACATTGTATATACCAAGGTTAATTCCTCTTCTTTTTGGGTGTATGTAGTAAAAAAAATGTTGAATCACTTATTGGAAACTCTGCCTCCACCATTTGAAAGAACAGAGGATGGGAAACAAGCTTCTTTTCCTCCTTGCTGCCCATTGATCCGAAACAAGTAAAACAATATTTAATCACTTATTGGAAACAAACTTCTTCTCCTCCTTGCTGCCCATTGAACAGGGGGTACATATGAAATAATGTTTTTCTGCTAAGTGTTATAGCTTTATTTAATTGTCAGTTCTTGTTGATATATCTCACAACACCTAAACATGTTGCACAACACCTGGAAATCCCTTTTTGTTGTTTTGATCACATCTGATAACTTTCCACCATTGTGTTTCTTGTTGATGTATCTCATAACACTTGCAGCTGCAACTTCCTCCCCTGGGCGTCAACTAATGTGCACCTCGTCGTAGGTTTGCACATTTCCCATTGTGATTGATGCCCTTAAGTGAAGGCTAAGATGCAGAGAACATTAGCTTTTTAAGTGCTAGTATTAGAAGAGTGCTAAATGACCCGAGTTTATTATTCTAGAGCATCTTTCAGGTGTTTAACCAAATGTGTTTTTCTATTTGATGACTTTCAAATATTTTTTCCTACTAAGGACAGTCAACTCATCCCCATACTATAAACGGAAACCTACTAACTATGCACCTAAAAGAGAGGACTCCTCTCATTACACATTAACTAGTAAGCATTAAACAACGGAGACTCTCCTCTTACAAAGTAAGAAAAGAAATAAAATCTAATCCTATTCAAAAGAGCTATAACTAAAAAGCATAGCTATATCGAAAAGGTTAAGGAACAAATGAGTATAGAGGGTTCTATACAAGAAAGAAGATCAACCTTCAGGGAGGTTGTTTGATTCTCCTTAGTTTTCTTCTTCTAAAGTTAGAAATCCCCAGCTTCTCCAAAATGTAGCCTCCCTTGGCTGTATTAGGAAGTTGATGATGAGTGTAACAGTGTTGAATATGATCAGACTGGTGGCTCCATTTAGAGAGGTAATCTGCAGTACATTTGGCTTCTCTGTAAGTGTGTCTGCATTGAAATGTCTCTAACTGGTTGATGAGGTTTTGGAGGTCCTTGATATCCCATTTGAAGCTTCCAAGGAGGCTTACTGTTGTTGTTCAACCATTTGATCAGAAGTTCCGAGTCAATTTCTAGCAGAATGTTTTTGTATCCATGTTGTATGCACCAATGTAAACCATGAGTGGCTGCT
>JAJOOO010008358.1:0-23277 GCA_029582685.1 Solanum piurae | reverse complement strand
AATTTCAACATTACAAAAATAAAAATACCGACCTCCGGATGTCGGTATTCCAATTCTGACCTCAGGAAGTCGGAAATAATAATATATGAATTTTCTGACATAAAATAAATACCGACCTCTGGAGGTCGGAAAATACCTACCTCTGGAGGTCGGTATTGAATAGCGACCAAGCTTTTTCCGACCTAAGTTGGGATGTCGGTTTTAGGTCGGTATTTCAAGGAATACCGACCTCCAGAGGTCGGTATTTGTAGGTCGGTTATTCACTGTTTTTTTAGTAGTGCATTGCTAAGGAACAAGTACGAAAAGATGGTGAACGAATGGGGAGAATTGGCGTCCCTGGCGCTCTGAGAGGCACGGGGCGCCAGCCCTCAACATTCAGGGACTGGTCTGAGGCGCGCTGGCTGGTGCGACGCCCCACCCTTATCCCCAGGTGTTTGACGACTTTTCTTCTCCGTTTTTCATCTCTAAACCCTCTTAATTTCAATGGTTCTTTTCCCAAATACTTAGGATCATTTGTACCCTCAATACCCAATAGATTTAACTCGAAAAATAACTCGAAAACACGAATCAATCAACACTAGGCATTCAACAATCAACCAACAAGAATTCAACAATGTTCTTCAAGAACTTCACTTTCTTAACATTCGAACAACTCCAATTTTGCTGAATTGAAACAAGTTTGGCGTGTGGTGAACTAACCCAACACTATGTGATCTCACATACCTTAGTAGGGAACACCCCCGATGAAATCCACAAGCAATCCACGACGATCTTGACGGATCTTGAACGTTCTTCTCCTTTCTCCTCTTTTCTCCTTTTCTTTTCTCTTCTCTCAAAACCCTAACTCTTTTTGGTAAAAGTGTAAACTGATATAACTCAGCTTAGACCCCTAAATAATCACCAAAAACGAAATCAAATAATGGGTAAGGAAAAGACCAAACTACCATTTCAAAATTCGGATTGAACATTTCCTTATTCGAACAACCCAACTTCCAAAGGGTATAACTTACTCATACGAACTCGGAATCGAGAAAATTCGGCGGCGTTGGAAAGATCATTTCAAGGGCTTCCCAAAAATATCTGGAAATAAACCTAACTCATCCTGAGCTAGGAGTTATGGCCGTTTTAGGTTGACCAAAAACTCACTTTTCTTAACTAAATCAATTTTTTTCAGATTTTAATTCTTTTCAAAAATGACTATTTCCAATTATAAGCTTCTTCCTAGTTATTTCAAATTGGGAGATGTTACAACTATGATACAACAATGTTTCAATGAATTCTCTAAGGCATCGGGACTACTTGCAAATTTAGGGAAAAGCTCTGTGTACTTTGGGGGAGTATCACTAGCTGAGGAAGTGCAAATCCTCACTAGGTTGGGATTTAGTCGTGGAGAGTTTCCCTTCAAATATCTTGGAATTCCATTATCCACTTAGAAAATCACTCTCATTCAATGGAAGCCTCTCATCACAAGGATCACTGCTAGGATATGTTCGTGGACTGCTGGAAAGCTGTCATACGCTGGTCGAGCACAACTCATTCAGTTTGTAATATTTGGAATACAAGCTTATTGGGCACAACTGTTTATGATGCCAACTAAGGTGATGAAGATGATCGAAGCTTACTATAGGAGCTATCTTTGGTCAGGAAGCAATACCATTACCAAAAAAGCTCTAGTGGTGTGGGAAACACTATGCTCACCCAAGTGTGTGGGAGGTCTGAACCTAACTAATTTGAGAATCTGGAACAAGGCTGCTATAGCTAAGAACTATTGGGATATGGAGAACAAAGTTGACAAGCTGTGGATTCGATGGATACATACATACTACATAAAAGGAGAACAAGGAGATAATATTCAAGTACCAAAGCAGGCATGCTGGATGATTAGGAAAATATTGGAGGCAAGGACTGTTATATCTCAATTTCCTACTATCAATCCAGAGAAATGTGTGATAAGACAGCTCTACAACAATATGTTACAAGGTAAACCTAAGGCGCCATGGAAATGTCTAATGTATATGAATGCTGCCAGACCAAAATCAAAGTTTACAACATGGATTCAACTTCATGGAAATATGCTGACAACTGATAGACTGAGCAAATGGGGTCTGGATGTAGAGAAAACATGTTGCCTATACCAACTACAGGAGGAATCGAGGGAACACCTCTTTGTGCAATGTACTTATGTGAGAAAATTGTGGGATAGAATCCTCCTAAGATGGATGAACAGGCCAGTGTATAATGCTACTACATGGTAGCAACACATACAATGGACTATCAACAACGCGAAAGGGAAATCTAAGGAGGCGCAGGTGTTCAAGATGATGTATGCAGAAATCACATATGGGATATGGAATGAAAGAAATCGGAGAATTTTTTAAACAAGACGGCAATAGTGGGAAACTATAGCTAAAGAGATTATATATGTAAGTTGTGTAAGAGCCCCCTAGAATAAGTAGTCTAATACATAGTTTTATTTTCTAGGCAGCTTGTGGTTTGATTAAGGATAGCATTGTTGTGATGTAGCATGCTAAGATTTGTAATGTTCTTTTGGTGATTAATGGAAAGCTAGTTACCAAAATAATAATAATGTGTAAGCTAATTTATTTAAATAAATTTACTAGTACAAATATAAAACATAAAATCAAGAAAATAAACAAAATACTTAAAATGATTTGAGGGATATTTTTGTCTTTACATGGACTTATCCCATGGTATTATATTCTATGTATTACTAATACCTTCAAATGAAAGGTATTAATAATAAATCCTATAATACCATGTTGGATTAGTTATACATAGCCTCGAAGTTCTATCAAACATAGTACTAAATAATACCATCTATAATATATGGACTATTTCTTCTAATGCAGCCTACCAAACGACCCCTTAGAGTTTAGTCCTTTATTTTCCTGTTTTATTTTCCTTCTGCATTTTTAATTAGTTAATGTTCTCAACTATAAGATATATAATCCCCTACCACCATTTCATTAAATAAAAACAGAGCAACTTTCACATATAGCAAACACAAAATTCATATTTGTATGCTATAGCGAAGTTTGCATAATTGCGCTCCATAGCAAACATATATATGTATAATTCGCTATACATATATAAAAAAAACAGTTGTATAATTCGCTATACATAAACAAAGAAAACAGTTGTATAATTCGCTATACATATACAAAAGAAAGCAGTTGTATACAAAAGATCAATTGTATAATCTGTGTATGTATAAAACAAGAAAGAGAGAAAGGCAAAAAAAAACTGGGCAGAGAAATATTTGTATTGTATAATTATAAGTGTAGGACGAAGATATATGTATTTGCATGTGTATATACAATTTTCTCTCGCTTTATACAAACAGAAGCACAAATTATACATTTCATTTCTGTTTGTATAAGCGAGAGAGGCGAGGGTGGCGAGCGAGATTTGGGAGAGTGGCGAGCGAGATCTGGGAGAGGGGAGAGAGGGGAACGAAAATATATGTATATATACAATTTCCTCTCGCTTTATACAAAAACAAATGCATTTTATACATTTGTGTTTGTATAAAAGCGAGAGAGGCGAGCGAGACTGCCACCAAACGAGAGTGGTGAGCGAGATTCCACCAAGGAGAGTGGCGAAAATAGCAATAGTTTTCTATAGGATACAATTAAATCAAAGTATATTTATAGCATTTAATTTGAATTAATAGTTTGCTATAATATACAATATTTCCATAAAAAAAAACCTTCATTTTATTTCAATTTTTTTATCTAAAAAAAGAGAGGATATAATAATAAAATTATGCAAAAAAGGAGTACGCGGCATCTTTCTTTAAGTTAGCATCGGTATTTATCTTCTTCCTTTTTCTTGCTAAATTATTTTCTTCTTTTTTCAACTAAAAATATTGATTACAATTAAATACCCCTATGTTAGTTTCTTCACTTAAATTTCGTTTATTAATTTCTTTATGATTAGAATTAACAGTTGCACATCGAAGAAGCTAAAGTTTTGAAGAGTGCTTATTCTTCGAGACCCATGTATGACTGTCAAGGCTTATCAATTATCAATTTATACACAATATTAATTTCTGTCAACTTTTTTTTAAAATAATCCTAATTGTTTTTATTTATACATAACAATTAGAAAATTCAAAAAATATTTCTTAATTATTCATCTATTTTTCAATTTAGAAAGTCTTAAAGCCATTATCATTAATTTAGTGATTTAATCATCATTTATTATGCAATAAATAATATTATATAGTAATTTTTATTTATATATAGAGTAAGCATAATTTTTTTTTCTTCAATATTACGATATCCCAAATATTTTGAAGATCAAAAGGTTGATAACAATATAATTACTAATACAAATATAATTATTATTCCTGAGAAAATTCACGAACAACTTGAAAACATGATTTAACTGAAAATAATTAAAAGATCAATACAACGAAAGAAGACGCAAAAACTAAAAAATAGAACAGGAAGATAAAGAGACAGAACAAAAAAAAATCAGATTTAAAAAACCAAATAAACTTGGTTAATTAAGAAGATAACTATGAATTAATTTTAGTTAGGGAAGAAAGAGGACTCAACTTTCCTTTGCTATATTTTACCATAATTATAATTATATTCAAAAGGATATTTTATTAATTACTTAATTAAGTTACCATATTTATCTTAAAAATTATTTGATGGTGTAGAAAATCTTATACACTAACCCTCCACAAAACTTAAACTCTTATTTTAATAGATTATATAGCAAGTTTCAAACAGTTGGTTCTAATGTTTTCATGAAACATCATATAAATAAATTTATATTTTATGAAAATTATTTTATATTAGAATTATTGTTATTGTTTTAAAATGACGTGTTTTGTTATTGTACGAAGCACGGACAAGTTAACTAGTATATATATAAAGCTAGATTAAAAAGAAGTGATGTGACATCTCTCAATGGACAAGGATTTTATTTATCATTTTTGTGGGGGGTTTTTGACATTTTTTCTAAATTTTTTCAATTATTTATTTTATAAAATCATCTTCTAAATTCATACCTTTTCAATTACATAAATTTAAATCTTAATTAATTTAGAAATGTCTATAACTCTTAACTTTTCATATTCATAACCTTCATATTATTTAATATACAAATTTATAACTCCTTAAAATGACACTTATAAAACCTTATCTTGAGACATGTATGATGAATATTTTTTTTTTCATTTTTCTTATTCTTCATCTTGTGTTTCTTTGGTTGGTCATTTTTTGTCTTCTTTGATTTGATTTTGCAGGAGAGATGTGTATAAATGAAGAATGTTTTACATAGTTAGATTTTACGAGGTAAAATGTTTGGACATGCATAATATAATTATCATACTTTTTCTACTGTAATTAGATATTTATTTATTTTATTCTTGATTATACGAATCATGAAGTTTTTTTTTGAAAAAAAATAATTTGTTTTTTTCTCTCTTTGTAGTTTCTAGAGAATATTAATGTTAGACATTGCATAATTTGATTTTGACATGTCTAATACTTAGAATTATCAATTTTTTCTATTGTAATTATATATTTAATATTATTTTTTTGGATTCTAGATAATACAAATTATGAATTATTTTTAGAAAATGATGTGATTTTTTTCTCTTTTGCTTCTCTTTATCGTTTCGTAAGATTTTTTATTTTATTTTATTTTTACTTATTTTTGTAGTTTCTAAAGAATTTGATTATTTTTACTCTCTTCTTCTCTTTGTAGGTTTTGGAGAATTGAATTATATTATGTTGAGAACATGGTCCTTCTTTCCTCTTCAACTCATAATTGAATATTCTTTAAAGATTTTACTTGATTCGTTAACTTTATTTTTATGTATTTTTGTTGTTGTGTTGTTGTAATGTCAACTTATCGTGTTTTCAAGTCAATATATTTTTGAAAATAAAAGTAGAAAGAGAGTTAACATATACATGTATGCTACTCACGAAAGTATGTAGATAATTTTGTAGTTATGTGGATCAATTTTTATTAATTATAATGATGAAATATGAGAATGTAAAGTTGATTTGTAATTTTCAAGATACAATTTAATTCATAGAAAAATTGATTATTAATATGTAACTTTGCAATCTTCATATTTTAATTTTTATTATTATTATTGTTAGAAATTTTCAAGTTTTGAGATTTTTAGAGATCACTATTATGATTGTTGGGTCCAACTCAAAATGTAAAAGTATTTGATTAGGATAAAAATAATTTAGTAAACTGTTTGTCTCTCTCAGTCTACTTTCTTTACCAACATATAAATTATCTAGAAGAAAAGTGATATGACACTTTTTTTTTTGCCAAGAATCATATTTATCTTCTTTTTATCTCATTTTCTTGATAATTTTTTTTTGTTTATATATTTCTTATTATTGTATAAAAACGAATATGTCAATTACTACTCCTTCATTTATTCATATTCTTTAATAGAAAATTTTAATTACCTTTATCTTCCTTACTTTCATGACATTTGATGATCATATAACTTCTAAATTATATTAATATAGTCATGTTCATACAATTATTTGATATTTAATTGTCTTTATTTTTCTTACTTTCATGATTTTTAATGATCATAAATCCTAAATTATGTTAATAGTCATGTTCATGATATCATTTAATATTTCACATAGTTATCTTATAATTAGAGGCATTATAAAATTTTAATATAAGAATAATAAAACTTATATGTATACTAAAATTAGAGATCACACACATATATTATATATATAATAAAAAAACTAAAAATAAATTATTTTAACTCTCTTATTGATTAAGAAAAAATTTAAATTTCGTCATTTAGTCTCTTAATAACAAATTTGTGTTTAAAGTGTTAAAGAAAAGTCACATATATAAATTAATCTTCTCTGTGGGAATTACATATAATCATTTCTATTATTATTACGTAATAATTAAAAATGACCAGCTCCAAAAATTGTATCATTTAAACAATTAAAAGAATATAGTTGATACCTCAAAGAAAAATATGGAAGAAGAAAGAAAGAAAAAGAGCAATCTAATATTATATGCAATTGCACTTTACATCCAAACAAACTATACAAAATCTTCTCATCCAAATACAAACTATAAGCATATAATTTAATTTATTAGAAATGATGAACATTTATTTTCTAATCAATTAAGGAAGAGAGTGAATGTTTCACTTTTCAGGTTTTATTGAAATAATAAAGCAAGACTAATGTGTAATTAATGTATAGTACATAAATTAATAAATAAAAAAGAGAAAAGTTAAACACAATAACAATAAAAGACAAAAACAAGAGAAGAGATATAAATAACATCAATATATATATATATATATATATATATATAGTGATGTGGCGCTTCTGAATGGCCAAAGATCCTATTTATTTTTTTTGTGATTTTTTTTGACAAATTTTCTAAATTTTTTTCATTTATTTTATTTCATAAAATCATCTTCTTAATTCATACCTCTTCAATTACATAAATTTAAATCTTAATTAATTTAGTAGTGTCTATAACTCCTAACCTTTCATATTCATAACCTTCAAATTATTTAATATACAAATTTGCAACTCCTTAAAATGACAATTATAAAAACCTTTTTTTTGAGACATGTATAATAATTACCACAATAATATTGTAATAATATGAACAATTGTATTAGTATTGTAAATAATTATTCAACTATTGGTACTCGACATCTTCAACGTTGCATACACGTATTCTCTTTTAAAAATTATTTCTTTGTCACTATCTGATAATCTCTATACGATTAAATTATGTGATTTATTTTATTATATTTTTATTGTAAAAGTAAAACCTCAACGGCAGTATTCACTATAACAACTTAATTCTCTCTTCTCGCAATGCTATATAAGAATGAAAATTTAAATATATTTTTTAATATTAATGGATCTTATGCGACACAAATATGTAGTAAATGAATGCCAGTACAAGTATCAAATATCGAAAAAAATTCTCTAACTTTTGAATCTCGGGCATAAATATGTTCAAATATAATTCAAGTATTTTTTTCTCACCATGATTTAGTACAAATATATTTTTATTTGTTTATTTTTTATTATAGAGTCATTTATACAAAAAAAAAAAGTCACATAATTTATGATCGAGTAGATTTAGTATTGTTGGTTGAACCAATAATATTAGTATAAGAATCATTGAATATAGTATGAAACTATGATAATTAGATTGTTACTTAACTGAAGCTTTTCATATAATTTAAATTATAAATCGAAGCTTTCATATAATTTAAAAATCGAAGTTCAATCATACAATTTTTTCATCTTTTTTGTTAGCAATTTTAAATTGAAAATGCAGCATGACATTTTTTAGCAATTTTTCTGAATAGATAATATTAGAGTCGTAACTTAATTTATATTTCTCTCTTTTATTTTATCATTTATTAATTATTTTTAAAATATATTTAATATCTTTTTATATCCGCGCAAAGCGTGGACAAATACACTAGTACTTGGAAAAAACTTGAGAAGTGGTGTTTGGTCATTTAACTTATTTGCCAAGTATCCCAAGTTCTCAAATATTAGAAAAAGCTAGTATTTGGGGCAAGTTCTAATATTTGAGAATTTTAAAAATTCAAAAATTACCCCAAACTTTTATATTTTATAAAAAATACTCATTATTTATTAATTCCAACTAATATTTGTTACTACCTCCTCCAGAAAAGTTTGAGTTCTAATTTGACTGATAAAATTGAGAAAAAAAACAATTTGTGTATAATGTGTTATAATTATAACTGAATTAATGACAAGTTTGAATATGTGGTTAATGTATTGTCTTGCCTATATTGTTATTTTGTTATTGTTGATTGTCATCAATTATATTATAAGGTTAATTTTTAATAGATCATATTCATTGTAAAATGATAATATAAATTTATGGGTGTTTTAAATAATATTTAGAACTTATGGGTATAAATCATATTTTTTTGAAATAGTCAAATATTTTTGGGAAAATTTGGGGCCAAACACATGGTGAAACTTCACCCAAATATGATTTGCCAAGAATATTTGAGAACTTGAAGCCAAACGCTAGCTAAAAGTAGCGATTATTTGAAGTATATTTATGTATTTTGATGAATTTGGAGGGAAATTGCCATTAATTCTTAAAAAAAATATACCAGCAATATCTCTTTAAAGACAGTAATATCGCTTCAAAGCTAGTTTCTTCTTCAATTTGATTTTTCTATTTTTTCTAACACATGATACTAAGGTAAATTACTCAACCGTTCAACAACGATCTTGAGTTGTGTTTGAAAATGAAAAAATTACATGAAGACACTTTTTTTTCTTATAAACCTTATACGATGCGAATTCAAATTAACTCGATAAGTAAATTTTAAATATCGAGTATTTATATTTGATTTGGATTTCCTAATAATTATACCAAAAATATATTTCTTAGAAATTATGATTGATGGAAAGAGAGAGTTTGGGTAGTTAGTACTTGTTCAAATTTGGTTTTGCTGGGCAATATAGTCCAAAAGTAGTTATTTTTATTAATCACACATCAAAATGTCCAAGAGGATGGCTGTGAGATTAGCTTCTAGAGAGGGGTTCTCTAGTCTACAACAACTAATGGTAATCTTTGTCCTAAAAAAGGAAATTTTATTTTAGTAGTTCTTATAGGAATATGACTGTTTAACTAACCTAACAACTATATATGACAAGAGGTCTAGTTAAATTATAAGCAAGAGATTGTCAAGAATGTGCTGAATTTATATATGTTTATAGATATTTTAGTTATGTGAAGTTGTAAATAATAATCAAACATTGTATTAACTATAATTGGCTCTAACAAAAAAACAACTACTATAATTGGCTATTAAAAACTACCTAACATTTTGATATATCAATAATTTCCTTCCTAATCGGTAACCAAAGTAACCCCTTGGGGGTCGTTTGGTAGCTGATTAAGAGGTATAAACGCATTAATAATATAAAGATTAGTTATAAGTGAACTTATGTATTATTTTATGCAGATATTAATTATGCAAAGATTAGCTATTCATGTTTTAATTATTTCAACTATTATCCTACATAAAATAATGTATAGATTCATGCATAACTTATACATGTATTAGTTATATATGTGTGTTTTTAAATTGTAAATCAAATATTGTATTAATTTTATACCTGGAATAATTTACTTCCTAAGCTATCAAACATAATATTACTCATACAAAATTTAATACTGACATAACTTACGTCTGAACCAGCTACTAAACAACCCCTTAACCTATATATATCTATATCTATACTACCTTAAAAGCATAAACTCCCAAACTTCAATGTTAAATTACTGTAACACCCCAACTAAAAAAAACTCAATTTAGTTAATTTATTTAATTAAATAATATAAAAAGTGGACACCTTTTCACATTGAAGGGTTGTGACTTTTTCGAAAGATTGTGACTTTTTGAAAGAGTTGTGACTTCTCCGATGAGTTTTGACTTTTTTGGAGGGTTGGAATTTTTTCAAAGGGTTGTGACTTTTTTGATGAGTTGTAACTTTTTCTAAGGGTTGTGACTTTTTCAAATAGTTGTGACTTATCTACTAAGGCGCAATTAACACATGTTCATACTATCATTTGTTAGCTATAAATAGAGGGGTTTCCTCTTATCTTTACACTACATATTTTTAAAGTTTTATACTCTTCTTCTTAGATATCTCAAGTGTGATTTGCAACAGTTGAATAAGATCAAAGTTCAACGAAATTTGAAGTACCACACAAGGAAGAGTTGATGAATAATTAGTAGCAACTCATTCATCAATTCACATTCTTATTTTCCTCCTAGAATTTCCATCACATACATACTTCAATATTATTTATATCATTCTCGAACATAAATACTACTAACATGAAATACACGTATAATACACGTGTTCGAGAACTAATATAAATAAAAATGTTAAAATAATTGGGAAATAATGATTGTAAAAGAGTTGTCATTTTCTTTGTTTTACTCCTTAATCTTCTCATGAGGATCATGTGGACCCTTATGAAGACTTATTTTTTAAGAGATATGGTCTCAGTCGTGCAAAATCACAACTCTTAAAAACGTTGAACTTTAAACTCATTCTTTACAACAATCCAAAATTAAATTTTTTTTTAAAAAAAAAACTCAATATTTATTGATAGACCCCTCAAGTACAAGAATGTGCCTCAAATAATAAATAAGGGGAAAACTAAAAAAAAATAAAAAAATCTAGAATGTGTTTGATATGGAAGGAAATTTATTCCTCAAATGAGTGATTTTTTTATAAGTAAAAAATATTATCTTAAATATATTTATATAAGACTTAGGCAAGTGCGATAAGGGTGGAGTAGAAAACTTGTTTTCTAAAATAAAATTGTTCTCCAAAATATTTGATCAATCAAACATTATAAAATATTTTTAAAAAATGTTTTCCTATGTATCAGCCACACCTCTAGAGTAAGTTTCATTCCGAATGCAAATTAGTATTTTCAATAAGGGTGTGTTTACAGTATGGAGAAAAATATTTTTTTGACCTTTTTTCATATTTGTTTGACTAAAATATTTTCTCGAGAAAAACAAGTTCTTCAAAAAATAGATAAATGACTTCACTAATAAAAATAGCGAAAATAAATTTTACAATTGATATTCTAAGTTCAATGTCTCTTATTTCCATCCGCTCAACGCCTCCAATCCCCAACCCCGCCATACCCCACTCTACCCTATTGTGTTTTGTCAAATCACATATAAATATTTTGGAGATAATATTTTTTTACTTATAAAATATAAATTAAAAAAATCCACATATTTTTCAATCAATTATATATATATATATTTCATGGTGAAATTCACCTTAATTAATGGCTATTAGTTTTCCTCTTGTTGTTCTATTCTATATTCAGACTTTTTTCCTTGTCAAAATAAATAAGATAAAATATTTCAAAACGTTTTATATATATTTAGAAATATTCCCATATAAACTGAAATTGCGTCAAGATTATTGCAACAAAACATTAATGTAGTGTTAACTTTTCTAGTTCAAACCATCTATCAAAGACACTTTATACCAAAATTTATAAATATTTAAAAATGGATCCGATGCTAAATTATTAAGTAAGATATTAAATTTTATATTTTATATTTATATTTATTAGAAAAGAGAGAGATTTTTTTTTTTTTTTGTTCAAAGTCAATAGTCAATACCAACTCCATAAGCCATCATATACACACATTTCTTATGACATGATTACTTAATTTTTTTTTTTTATATATATATATATATATATATATATATATAAATTTATCAAGCTATATTTTTTAGAATTCAGAATTTATAAATTTTAAATTTTAAATTTTAAATTTATCTTTATTGACATGATATCGAATCCCTTACCTAGTTACCTTTAAAGCAATTATATTGCTTATGGAGAAACAAAATTATTAGCGTACAATCTACAAAACAAATAAATAAATAAAGAATCATTAGTGAGTAGAATAATTACAATCTTAGCTTCTCAGCATTACTCTTTTAAGTTGACATTTTGTCAAATCAGTAATTTATTTATCGGATATATTTAAGTTGTATACTTTGATTATTTATAGAATTTTTACTCTAATTATGTTATGTAAAATTATTGCTCAATTTAATTGTATGAGGGAGAAACTCAGAGATTAAAACAAGGAAGATATTAAAAAGAAATCCTTAAATCTTGTTTGCTTTATGGTAGGACAAAATAAAGTTTTTAATGCTATTGATCCTATCTAATTATAATATCAAATTTATTATAAAGAGTACATATTATATATGATAAGTAAATTTGGTATGTGGTGTGAAGATTTAAAATTAACAGTGTACAAAATTTAAACTCCGTTAAGTTATTAATTACCTCAAGATACATTGTATTACAATTATATTGTTCGTGGCAAACTTAAACATAACTTTTTATTAAATTATTTAGTATCTTAAGTTTTATACTAATCTATATATAGTAGTATCTTTTTCTTTTAACATATATCCCATCTACTTATATTTCTTAGCATAAGTATAGTCAAAGCATCCAAATTAGGTTGACCAAATTCAGTGCGATTCAACCACACTCAAATCGTATCGAATTAATCCGACTGAGGTAAAATTTTGGAAAGATGTGAATTACATAAAGTGTAGGCAATTAGACCCTAATTTATTATGGTAAAATTAATTGCCTAGTAACAAATGGAAGGCTACCTGATCACTTCCACTATAGTATTTAAATATACATACATGCATGATCTTTTGACAAAAAAAAACAAAGACTAATCCTTTGAATTATTTGGTCCATTGTGAAAAAAGGGAAAAATTACATAATCAAATATACTTCACTATCATATATACTATTATGATTTATATTTAAAAAAAATTATATATCGTATCATTAATTAAGAGTTTTCTATTATATATTCAAGAAGAGATACTTAAATATATAGGAGAGTGGTGAGCAAGATGGAAGAGAGGAGAGGGAGATTTGTTATGTATCCTAAATAGATGCGAATCAACTTAGCTACAATGTATCTAGAACAAATTATACATAATTTTGACCCTATGTATTTAGTCATATCTGAATGTATCTAGACGTACTAAAATTTGGTAACATAAATAATGTTATAAATTAGAGTATATCTAATTAGCTCATAATTTAGTGAGATTTACGTAAGTTTCAACAGGGCGAGTCTCGGGGCGGGGCGTACCAAAAACGCTCCGGGGCGTACCAAAAACGCTCCGGGGCATAAATTTAAAACGTAGATTCATAAGGCGTAAGTCTTAAAATTTGAGGCGTAAACCCTAAGCATAAAAACGTAAGTCCTGGGCATAAAAGCGTACGCCCGGTCGTTTTTAATTTTTTTTTTTTTGAATTTTTGTTTGCTTTAAATCATATTTTTATTATTGGTGTAATGATATTTCTCAAATAATAATTATAATACTTTTTTTCTTCATTATTGATTATTAATACTTATCTCAAATAAAAATCATAAATCATTGAAAGGTTTACTTTTGCTTATTTTATTACTAATAAAACTATAAAATTGAATATACATGAGACTACGCCCCGTAGATTCATTGAACTTACGCCTCGTGTCTCGGGGCTTACGCCTCGCCCCGTACTATATAAAACACCTCGCCTCACGCCCCTGCCTTTTAAAACACTGCTTTTAACTCTTAGTATAGGATTGGAATTTCGCCCCCTTTTAACTCTATGGAATATTATTCATACTCGCTATTTATTTTAATTTAATAATTTTATGACATGTATTTATATATAGACTTAAAAGTGTTTGAACATGTGAGTGACAAACTACTTAAAGAGTCATTATCTAAGGTTTTCTTTTCTTCATTCTTTAGTGTGAATACAAAAAAGAAATAAGTGTGAATGAAATAAAAGAAAAATAATAATGATAAAAATTAAAACAATTTTATTGCAATTATATTGTAATTTATTTTTTATATGTCTAAAATAATTGAAACATTTATGATAGATTTTACAAGAAATAATAAAAAAAGTAAATTTGATTATTAAGATAGTGATTTTAAATTAATTGTTGAATTAAAGACAAAAACCTATCTATGAGATGTATCAAATATATTCTTTAACTTTGTGACAAGGGTTAAATAAATCCCTATGAATTTTATTTTAATAAATTTTTTATTTTTTATTTTATTTATATCTATGAAAGATAAATATATTAAGTCATTCATAATGATAAGAGAATATATAAATCGCTTTACACACAAAATTGAGGGATATATCATTTCTTTTTCCTCATTTTTTTTTCATTGGTCAGTTTAATAAGGCATTGGCCTTAGGCCCCAATTTTAGGGAGCTCAATTTTTTATCAAAATAAATTATGTGTTAATTTTTTTTATAAAAACATTGATTAATTATGATAAAACGTATATATATATTTTAAAAATATATTATTTTATTCTCTTTAACTCCATTCAAATAGAAGAAATTAAAAATATATTATTTTATTTCCTTACACTCTCTCCACTAATACTCATATTATTTTATTCTTTTTAACTCCTTTTACACTCTCTTCTTTAAATTTTTGATAAGTTAGAGTAACACTCTGCCAAAAATATGAATTAATAGTCGAAAAGTGTTTAAAAAAGTGAATTGTAAATTCCTTTTCCATTTCTTCTTAGATTTTCAAGCATTACAACAAGCATAATAAAGTGGGGTATACCAAATTATCAACTTCTTGAATCAAATCTATGGTTCTAACTTTTATATTTATTTGAAATTTGTCAACTTATTACTTATAGAACTATGTCAACAATTCATATAATGATTGCCCGAGTAAAATGCTGTTTTTCAATGTTGAATTGATAAATTTTTATCTAAAAACTAATAATTGAAAAAGAAATGAAATATATCATTTATAAAAAAATATATTAAGTAATACTTTGCATTTAAAAATGTTTAAAAATAAAATAAATACATATAAATTTATTTAAATTTTAGACCTCTAATTAAAATTTCGTTTTAAATCTCCAATTGAGTTAAGCCCCCCCGAGGTCATCACACATTAGGCCCCTTTATAGGAAATTATTGCTCTAGATAATGATTGCCTGATTCAGTGTTTTAGTAGTCAAACCCAAAAGTACCCTTACATATATTTGATCTTGAGTGCATCTATAAAGTTGTAATTATAATTAGAGACTCTCTTTCATAAAGACTATCTAGCCTTTGACTTCTTTGTCCAATGAAAACAAATGGGTAGTTAGCAGCCCACAAGAATAAATAGTGACCTACTAAAATCATAGGTTAGATTAACATGAATTGTGGGATAGTGATGAAATTACTTTGTTTTTAATTAGAGATCTTGATTACGAGCTTTGTGTATACATTTTTTGTTTGCTAAGAACACCACCTCTAAGTAGGCCCTATAGCATGCAATCCAAATTTAATCAGACCTTCAATGCGTACTCTGAATACTAGGTGAAAAACCAAATCATAGGTTAGTGTCGCGACCCAGACCGTCATGATTGACACCCACACTAACACTCCGGTGGGAGAACCACTACTACAACCCAAACCAAGAAACTAACCAAAACTAAGGCATTAAGTATATGAAAGCAGAAATAATAGCTAAAAACTGAAGTTCCATAAACTTCAACAAAAGATCTAACAACTAACAATGCAGAAGAATTAACCTAGAACCTGAAAGTCAATGTACCAAAACATCTAACAATGAACCAAGTCTAAACAAGAAGGGATACAACCCCATACTAATGAACTAACTAAAACAAATGTCTAAGTCCGGAAATGGTTGGCATAGACGAAAGAGAACTCACGGCAGCCCGGAAGAATTGGCTCACCCTTGAATTTGAAGTGACGATCATTGATCTCCTAAGCGAGGTATGTCAGTAGCCGCTTGAAGATGCCCTGTACTCAACAAAATAAGAGCAAGTGCAATATCAGTACACAACCACAGTGTACTGGTAGGATCACGTGGCTATCCCACTAGTGCAACATAAGCAAGTCAAGACAACAGTATAATTACATGCATATATATATATCAACATATACAACATCATCAACATTTATGAACAACGATCAGTTTCACATTTTATATCACATCATTGGTCCTCTCATGGAACCCAAACCAAATCCAAACAGTTAGCATACCAGAACGTGGTATCCGATCCCATAATTATGTCAGAATGCGGCAACCGATCCCATAGTTATGCCGGAACGTGGCAGCCAATCCAAGTTAGTTATGCCGGAACGTGACAACCAATCCATTCAACACACCACAATCACAATCACAAGTATATCATCAAGATCATATATTTAAGTCATGATTTCATGGCAATCATCATTCATCTATCTCATCTACAACAAGTGTGATCAACATTGCAACATTCATACATATACAAGTATCATAATGAAGCAAGGACAAGCATACATCACACAATCATAGAATCACAACCATCACTTACCTCGAAACAAGCTTGAAACCCTAAGAAACTTGATCCTTCCCTTTCCGAATTCGTTCCGCTTGTTCTTGGTCTACAAACAATTAATATAATATGCGAATCAATAAAAAATCACTAATTACCCGAATCTATAACAATTCTATGAACTCTAGATCATACCCATGATCCCAATTATCCAAATTAGGGTTATCTCCACCATAGAATCTATAACAAAACCTTTCCCCATCAATATTCACCCATTCTATTACGTTCTACGGATCGAAAAACGGATTTGGGGAGTGAAAAACTTACCTTTAGCCTCAAGAATGGTGAAAAATGAGTAGGAGTCGCCTGGGGTTCGTTCCTTAGATCTAAAAGTCAAAAAGTGCATAATGAGGTTGTTTAGGGGTTTATTAACGACTTTAATTCGTGTCGAGCCTGCCACAATGACCGTAACCCCGCCGGAGCGGCAAAACCTAGCACCAAAGCGGGTTACGTGAGACAGTGAGCTAATTAAAGAATTCCAAAATTCCCATTTCACAACACACCTCTAACCCACGATGCTCAGAAAATACCCTTTACGCTAAGGTCGATTCCGGGAGTTCTACTCGCCCGAATTTTATTCCGTAAAGTCGTACGGAATCCTTAACGAGTTATGTAACCACTCATGTAATCAAAATCATAAATGATTGACCCTTCTGTTATCAGATTTTCCTACACCTCAAGGACTCTGATTTCGTCCAAATCTGGACTAGGTTGGGAAAATCCAAATACTACAAAAAAGTTTTTTCGACCCCAAATTTTCCTCCGTTGACATTTCTATAATGACGGGAGCATGTCATTACAGTTAGCAAGGTAAAATATGAATTTTCAAGGACATTGAAGAAAGTGTTCAAAAAGGAATAAACATTTTCTTCAAACTTTTTTTCAATTATTAAAGTGTATGATCGCCTCATTTGCAAACTTAAACAATCAGAGATATCATATTTTTACTATTTAATGTATATTATTAACACATTTACGTAAATGTCTTAACTCTTTTATCATAAGCCATACATATGGATATTCATTTTTATAACGGATGGTTATATATGAGATTCGATTTTAGAATTTTTGTCTATTCTGATAATATTTTGAAGTGTATGATCATCTAAATATTTATGTTATTAAATTAAATATATTTTTATTATTTAATTATATTCTTTACATATTTGAACGATTTTTTTATTATCTATTTAATATTGGTGAATCAGAATTCAATAATTAATAAATACTACTTGAACTCTGCGAGATTCATTTTTCATCCTTTTATAAATACTGATGATATTTATAAATTAAAAAATAAACAGATCTCAGTGGGATTTTAAGGAAAGAGAGCGACAAAATTGCAGAAAAGAAACAATTCACTAAAAAAGAGTTGTCTTATATATTTATAATCTCTTTGGCTAAGTTTTTGAAAGATTAAATATATTTATTTTAAAAAAATAGGTGTTTGATCAAACTGTCCGAAAAATATAAGTGTTTAAGCGAAGTAATAGAAGGTGCTTTTAATAATTACCTTCCCTAAAAGTACTATTTTAAATATATTTTTGAGAAAAATATATATCATTAGACAGATTTTTGAAAAGTTTGATTCATATACTAAATATTACTCAAACTATTTTTAATTTTTTTTTTGATCAAACATAAATTAATTTTCACTAAAAAGTAATTTTTTTCGGTCATTTTTAATTGTTATGGTTTCCTTTTTAAGAGTCAAATTATAAGAATTTTAACTAACAATTTATTATGTATTTTTTCATCATATTGATATGCAAAAAATTGCAATTTATAGTACTTTTTGTATAGTTTTTGAATATCTAAATTTCTTGTTTAAAATATCAAAAGCGCAACATGGCAATTAAAAGTAGACGAGGAAGTAATTTTCTTAAGAACACTTTTAAAATAAGTTGACTTTGTTATAGAATTAAGTATAAAGACTAAGATAATAAGAAAGATGAGAAATAATATGTGTAGTATTTTCTTTCACTTACTCTTGCCATTTTCTTTGTCACAAGAATAGGGGTATATTTAGTTGTATACACTTGTGCCCAAAGTGTGATACATGAATATCTTCTTGCCATGTATACAATTTGGGCACCAAGTATATCAAATGGCTAATTAGTATACACCACATAGAATTTTGTGTGTGTATTAATCTTACTACACTTAACATATTTGTGTGGACATCCAATTTACAACACTCCCCCTTGGATGTCCATGTCTTAATAGATAATGTGCCTCGTTAAAACCTTACTAGGAAAAATCTACGAAAAAAATCCTAGTGAAGGAAAAAGAGTACACATATCTTGTAAGTTATAATACGCATTGGTAGCTGCCTCATTAAAAACCTTACCAGGAAAACCCAGTGGGACAAAACCTCGACTAAGGGAAAAAGAGTGCAACGTGTATTATACTCCCCCGGATTAAAACATCGCTTAACAACTCGAAGATGATGCAGTCCAATCTTATATCTCAACTTCTCAAAGGTTGAAGTTGATAGTGCCTTGGTGAATACGAAGTGTTAAACATCGGCTACATCCTTCTTTTGAAGATCATGAATAAGAAGAAGAACTTTGGTAAAATATATTTTGTTCAGTCTTCTTTGATGTATCCTCCTCTTAGTTGAGCACACGAGGCATTGTCTTCATATAATATTGTTGGAATATCTCTTTTCGAAGGAAGATCACACATTCTCTGGGTATGTTTATTGATCTCGACCAAATATTTTTTTGAAAAACGCTCAATTTGTGATCTTGTTGACGTAGACAAATTGCTCGTTCGATTTGTTAGCAGCAACAATCGAGCACTGACGAACACTTTCAGTAAAATTGACCGTCTTGTGGAATGATTTGAAATGACAGTATTTCCAAATGAAACTATATAACTTTCGTGAGTTCAAACTTCATAATTTCCTGCAATTTCATGATCAATAAATCTTGACACAATTGGTCAGAATAAATAATTTATATCGATATTTGATTCACTCTAATATCTCCACCGAGAAGGGTGATGTTATATTTTGCATGCATACTAATAAAATTATTTACCATGAATAATAATAGCAGGATACATAAGTGCACCAATTGCACTATGACATGATATTTTCTAACCATTTTAATGAGATCAAAATTGATCTTTATAGTATGCGATCATACAACCATTGGGGTACTATTCAATGTAATCACTTTATAACCTTTTAAATCCTTCAAGGATTTTCATATAATATTTACTGTCTAGTTAGACATGATAATCACTCATCATACATATTCAAGTATTTCATATATTGTCAGACTGAAAGAAACCTCATTGCATCCACCTTGGGAGTATACATCTCCATACAATAATGACAGGACTTTCGTGATTTTTTTTTATTATTCAATGCACAACCTGTACTTTATATTTACGATTTTGCTTATCGCACAATAATTTATTTGTATCCCACTGACATTATATCTTGATATATGGACAAAATAAGTCCAAAACATCACTTTTCCAAGTGAATAGAAAAATACTTGAATTGTATTTTCTTTGGCCAATCATTTATCTGTCAACTCTCGACATATTTAATATCAAGATCCTCATCACCATTTATAATTTTGAGCGCTATATTATATTCAATATATCGTCGACGATTATTTGATATCGATTCTAATGTGACATAACTTATCAAGCTCACTTTATTTTTCATCATTTCCAGGTACCTGAACCTTTGCCAAGGTTTTTATAAAGTGTTATGTCATGGTGCTCTTTCTAAGCACTTGCCTCATTATTAATACCATCGTGATCATTTGCTCCTTTTCTTCTTCAAGAAGTTTTATCTTTCGAATCGATTAATTTATCACGCTTCAGGCGTGCCATAAACTATGTCCTTCAAGGACTTTTTATTGGAGAATTTATAACTGAATTATAACATAGGGTCAGTGATGCGTCTGACAATTGACTTAAATTATCTCTTCAATGATGATCATACCAATGATAATTCATTATGTATAACTTATTTTTCAGTTTCTTATCTCCGCCTAATGTTAGAGAATCTAACATTCACCCAATATTATTTGGGGACTAATCTTTGTACATTCCGTAATGGTGGAGCAATGGAATAATATATCGCACATTTAAATTTCTTGATGAGTATTATTTGGTTCCTGACCCTGAACCAATTGTGATAGGGGAACTTTGTTGGCTTGATACGTACAAGTGTTGCTACAATTTACACATCTTATACCAATTTTTTTTTGAGAGTTTTGTTCTCATAACAAATGGTTTAGATTTAATTGGAGGCATAAATTTTTTGCTTAAACCACTTGGATATATACCAACATTATCAATATAGTTTTATAATTTGAAATGTGCTCTTGATTTATCAATTCGAGCAAACAACCTTTGCAAAAAAAATTAAATTGCAAGTTGATAATAAATCACATGTGACCATAACATAGATGTTGGGATATATACTATTAACTATGTGTTAACAAATAATATTTATTATAAAATAAATATTTTCTCAATTTTAATAGATCATATATTCGTTTATGGTGTCTGTTTACTTATATAGTAGATGATTTAGTGTGTAGAGTTTTAGCTTATACACAGAGGATTAAATCATCGGTTCTTATAAGTATAACGTTTTTTGTTCACAATCTAGGATGGAAATTGGACATGCCATCGGTATGATTGTAGCACAAGATTATATGTAATTTATCTTGATTATGGGAACGGTATAGTTCCAAATTCTTGTGGTAGTGCATTTTGTATGTATTGAACGGGACCGAGTAGAGATAGTTGTTTTAGACTGACTGACAAAATATATTCTCTAAACTATTAAATGTACTTTTATTCTTAATCCTGATATAACTATTATGATCTGTATATATTAATTATCGTTTTGATTTATTAAAAGGTGAGATTCTGAGATGAGTCAATATGTCTGGTAAGTTGGATGATAATAATATATATTGGTGACATAATAAGTTAGTTGATGAAATCCATGTCTCGTTATAGAGATTGATTGATATGCCTTTTTGAAAAACTTATAAGTTTTGATCGTGTCAAACCTTGCAAGTGGATTTATGAATCCGACACATGAAATAAGTTAAGTAGTGCTCTAAAGGAAATTAATCATTAAGTTAAATTCATCAGTAATTTAATTTATTGATTAGTATCTGAAATTTTAACATGGGGAATTACATAAGTGTTTAATGTGAAATTACGAAATATAAATAGAGGAGTGCAATTACGAATTTCTAGTGGAATGATTTGTAATTTATTATGGTAAGAATAATTCAAATTAATTATTTGGAATTATTTCCATAATAGGAAGCCTCAGTAATTAATTATGTGGTCCCTCCAGTGCCCATATTTAACTAGAACTCAGAATCCTATTTCTTAGGGGGGAAAGGAGTAGGCGTGTGTTTTCTTCTCCTTTTTGGATTGGGGAAGAAATTTCTATAAATAGAGATTCTCCTAACCTAGAAAAAGATTGATTAGTTTTCTATTCAATACTTGCACACCCAAGTATTGAGAGAGTTCGAATGTGAACTTGTGATCACTACTATAGAAGACCATAGCTATTGTCTACCTCGTAGATTTGCTTGAAGGTCTGTCTATCTTGGAGATTCGCTTGGAGGTATATGCTCACGCTTCAAGAAGTATTTATCGAATTAAATTTCATCAAGTTTATGTGTTCTAACATGATTATGTGTTCTAGCATAAACGGTATTGGTTATTTATTATTCATGTAAGCAATAAGATTATGGTATGCTTTCGTTGTGCAGGGCCGACTCAACAATATTGGGAGCCTAAAACAAAACTTAAGAGATGGGCCTTAATATATATATATATATTTATCATATATACTTTTATTTAACTGTACTTTTCTAGCTATTTTAGATGCGACGTTATTAAGTATTGTTTTATAATCAGTTTGTTTTAATAATTCTTTTTCAAATGATAATATAGCTAATTCATTCAATCTCTCTTGAGAGTTGAGACATTGTTGATCTTAAAGAAGATTCAATCAATTTTAATTTCGAAAAAACTTCTTTCGGGTGAGGCAACGGTTACAGGAGATATGTGTCTTTAAAAAAGAATCAAGTCTTTTTATTTGATCGAGTATTTTCATTAGATCATTATCTTCTACTTGTATTATTTCTCTTAACACTTTTAATTCAAAAAATAAATCTAAACCATCAATATCAGAATAACTATTACGTTAAAGAAAGTTTAAAGTTAACACAATATTTTTTGAATTTCT
>JAJOOO010008357.1:0-24987 GCA_029582685.1 Solanum piurae | reverse complement strand
TTGATACATCCGAGAGTTCGAGTTAGCTATGGTGAGCCTCCTTGCTTCTGGAGGATTTCATTTACCTTTCAGTTTAGTCAGGATGTCGTGGGTCTTGTCCCGACTTCCATCTTTATCAGTTAGAGGCTTCATAGATAGTCAGTATAGTGGAGAAGTATGTATTATTCATTTATTGTTATTAAATGTTTTAAACACTTAAGTTGCCTATTTTATGGCGAGTTGAATAATTTATTTTTATTCAGTTTTCATTTGAGTTAAAGCTTTGTATTTCAGTTTCATGAATTTTGTTCAGTTTTTAAGCTTTGTATGCTTGAATCAGTTTTCCGCTTGTAGTCAGCCAGGATGAGGGTTCGCTTGGGGACTAGCAATGGTCTTGGAGTGCCGGCCACTTCCAGGGTGTAGGCTCGGGTCGTGACAATAAGTTTACCTCAAAATCAGCATATTCCACCATTCAATGAATATGGAGTAGTCAAAAGGGCGGAGAGCTCCCCAAAATTGACAATTTTTCTGTAGATGCAAGAAATATTTTATGCTTCTTATATCAAAGATTTGGGAATATGAATAACGTCATTCATTCAAATTCCCCAACAAGGCGAAGTCCATAATGAACATATGATTATGTTCAGAGTGGGAACAAATAAAAACCTTGAAGAGAGAAACTTTATTGTTTTTCATCAACTAAAGATATCTGGAAGAACGTTTATCTGCATTATATTATCATCTATGATGGTACCCGGAGGGTCATTTATATTGTATTGTCAAATGAGATGATACCACTAATCCGAGGTTCATATTTATTATATTGTCAATTGAAACGATACTGCCACCCAGAAGATACACAGAAGATCACCTATGTTGCTCGGTGAAGCATTATCTTCGTTCGGTATCAGGGAAGCATCATCAAAAGATTCACGCATTGCAAGAGAAGATTCATGCATTGTGAGAGAAGATTCATGCATTGCGAGACAAAATGTCATGCATTGCGAGAAAGAGATTCATGTATTGCAAAAGAAGATTCACGCATTGCAAGAGAAGATTCATGCATTACGAGACAAGATTCATGCATCGCGGGAAGAATTCATGCATTGCGGAAAAATATTTATGCATCCCGGGAAAAGTTTATGCATCACGGGAAAGTGATTCATGCATCGCAGGAAAGAAGTCATGCATTGCGGGAAAAAGATTTATGCATCCCGGGGAAAAAGTCATATATTGCGGGAAAGAGATTTATGCATCCCAGGAAAAAGGTCATGCGTCACGGGAAAGAGATTCATACATTGAAAGAGAAGATTCATGCATTGCAAGAGAAGATTCATGCATCGCAGAGGAAGAGTCATGTATTACAAAAGAAAAGAGTCATGCATTGCAAGAGAAATGAGTCATACATCTTAAGAGAAAGGAGTCATGCATCACAAGAGAAGGACTTATGAATCGCAAGAAAAGTATTTACCCATCACGAGAAGATCAACATCGACCGCATCATTTCACTTTGCAAAAACAACATCAAGAGAATCATCAACAATGACATCAAGAGAACTATCAACATATTACATCAGCCTATTTTATTACTTCGACATCAAAGAAAGAGTACATTGAAGATTATATTGCAAATATAATCTACAAGATTTACTTGTTTTATGTCAAACTGGAGAAAGCTGACGTCAGACGTCCAAGGAGAACAAATAAGTGTCAACACGGTAAAAGACACTATTTCCCCATTTGAATTGCATTTTATGCTAATGAGTTTTATCTCAGTCTTTTTCAAGAGCATCCCAAGAGGATGAATTCTCAAAGCAAACCACAGGTGTGGACGACATAAAAAAGGATACAGCACAACGTGGAATTTTTTCTTAGCAGCGAACTGGGACGTAGTCCAAAGAGGAGTGTCAAACTCTTAGGACGCGAGCAGAGGAGCGACTTCCACCACAATCAAACCACACCCTTATCAGAAGGCATGTGGGTTTTTCTTTAGGTTTCCTAGTTTCAATTTCGCATTCAAAAATTTTAGTCTCCACCGGAAGCAACTTTCCAATATGAGTGACAGTGCACCATGAGCTTTGGAAATTATGTCCATATGACTTCTTAATTATGTGTTTGAAGCGCGCCACATTCATGGCTAAGAGGTTGCAAGCCTCCTTTTCATACTCGACTTACTTTGTCGCTTTTTCAGAACCAAAGGTGATCTAACATAATAGATTTCCTTTTCACCCGATTGAGTCAAACTACAAGCAGCCTGATTCCCTAGGTTGAGGGATATGTAGGTGGGATCAGTTTGGAAAACTCGGATGTATTCCAACATTCTCTCCTAAATCTTATCCCCAAGTGTTTCGGTCTTTTCATAATTTGATATCAGAATAACTTTTAAAACTCTTTCAGAATCGTGCGTTAAATCAACCGTGTCGAACTACAATTGGCCTGAATTCTCATATAGCTTGAGATATGTAGGAAACCCATTTTCGGGGTTCGGCCATAATTCCTAAAGTCCGTACCAAAATCCCTTTCTAAAAGGATGAAGATGTGGTCGGTCAAAATCGGATTCGTCAATTTCATTTTCCTCGGATTTATTTCATCAATCCAAGTAAAATGAGGGATAGTTGTTGACACCCAATTTTGACCCTCCCCGGTAATAATTAATTTCCGAGCTCCTTAATTTTCAAACGATTTAAAATAATTGACTTTGTAACATTCAAAATATTTTTCAAGTTAGTTTTTAAATAGTTTTGTTACTTTATTATAATTTTTAATTAATATATGTATATTTTTGAATTTTATAAATATTCAAAAATCGTCTAAAAAGGTTTTGTTTAATTTAATATTTGGTTAGTTTGCTTAGTTATTTAATAGTTTATAATTTGGAGTTAATTAGTGTTTGATAAAATTTTATTTTATATATAATCTAATTAATTATTTTATTTCGTGAAAGGTAAGAAGCTCATTAATTAATTATATTAATTTGTCCTATTTAAGTTTAGTCGAATTTGCTAAATTAAACTCGTTGTGGCTAAATTCTTAAATTCCAAAAACCAATTGTTGGGCCCTTTTCTTTAATTTTCAACCGACCTTTGTTCCCATTTCCCAGCCCAATCCCTATTATCCCATGACCCGGCCCATTCCCACTCCACAAAGAGACCCAGAAACGATAGAAACATCCAGCAGCTTTCAACATTGTCTTCACGGCTGCATCACAGAAGCAGATGGCGTGTTCACGCCATATCAAAACGACCCCAATGACAACAGAAAAATGACAGCAGCGACAATCTCAAGACGTCAACGGTCGACGCCCCTAACGTTCGCCTATACACGGCGAATTTACAGAAAAGCAGCGAGGAACACAGTACATTTCTCCTCCTTGTCGTCTTTTTAACGTCCCTCTCAACTCGATCAGTCGCAGCAACAAAAGGCGCCAGAAAAGCAACGTACCTCGTCCTTGTGGCCTCGAGATTGCTCCACGTTGTGCCCCAAGGACGATTGACCAATTCCAAGCGTCGATTCGCCCTTTCCTCTTTCAGAATGGGTTGAAATCGTAGGAAAAAGGTGTTTGTCTAAAATGGTGAAAGAAGTTTTGCAAATTTGAATTTCGATTTGGTCCCTAGTCTTATCAGATTTCATTTTTTTTTTAAATCTAAACCTTAGTTTTCTTCTATATAATACCCCTTATTCACTGTAAAGGGTGGAGGAAGGAGTTGGAATTTTTTTTAAGTAAAGATACAGAGAGCAACTAAAAAGGGGGTAGTTTGAACACACTCCGAAATAGAGAAATTAACTCGCTTAGGATCTTCGTTTCATTTTTCTTTTCGGGGTCATCCATCGCTCATCCACAAGTTCCTTTGAACTCGAGAGAGCTACTTGGATCTCTGCCTAGGTTCTTTGTTCGTTGTTTGTATTCAAGGTCGTGCTTCGGTGGTGTAAGCTTGTGGCTAACTAGTTTTGCTCAGTTCGCTACCCCTATAAAGGTACATTTTTTATCTTCGTTCATTTTATTTTAGTTGGCATTTCTGTTGAGAGATGAAGTCCCATGTTGAACTTTTTTTTATTGCTGATGTTTAGTGACAGATTGTTGGTTTCGAGTTAAATGTGTCTTAGTTGTTTGAAGCATAAAATTCATTTCTTGTATTTGTTGTTGTCTCGCTTGTGAGTGTTAGGCGAAACCTTAACAACTGGTCGATATGGAAGTGATATGGAGGCAAAAACTATTTTCTTTTAGTTTTGGTTGGCTTGTTATGTTATCTTCTTGGTCTGTCTCCAAGTGTTGTAGTTCTTGCCTTCATTTCCTTGCCTGAAGTTGTAGAAAATATGGAAGTTTGTATCTTATTCATGTCTGCCGATTCTAGTCTTACTGTATTAATATTGTTTGGGTGATTTGTGCATGTACAAAGTTGTAAACTTCATTCTGCTATCACATAGTATGTCTTCCACTTTCTCAAGCATGTGAATTTAGGATATGCCTCTTTCTTTCTTTTTATTTGGAGTTTGTTGTTAAGAAGAAAAGAATGGTTATGTGTATTACTTTATCATATGTTGAGTGTTTTGGTTAGCATGGACCATTTCTAGGATTTTAATTTCCCAATAATATTGATTCATGCCACAAGAGTTTTTTATTTGGACCCACCTGCTTTACTGCCATTCATTTGATGGAGTACCTTCACTATCTCACTTATTCCTTACTGTTGACTTTGTTGGTATTGAATGGATTATTCAAAGCATTTTGTCACTGATTGGTCATAGTTTATTTATTTTAATTGAACATATTGGGATGGAATATAATTTATTTATGGCTGTCCTTGTATTAGCTCAAATTTGAATTATGACTTAGTTGTTTGAGAAATTTCACATGTTTTGATTCGGGACCCTTTGTGATATACTGTCTTTTACGGTGCATGGATTGAACCACAGTAGTATGTAAATTTGATTTCATTTGGGAATTCTCATGTATTAACTAGGAACTGTTACTTACTGGATTTCATTTTTGTGTTTGCATGAAACCGGGCATGAGTCCTCATGGACTTTATTTCACCCCTTTGCAATTTCCTATTGGGCCACGGAGGCCCAATTATACCTTTATCGAGTCGGCCTGCCCACTAATATTGACGTATAGGTCTCGAAGTTGAGAAAATTCAAAGCAAAGGGGAATTGAGAAGATTGGGCCAAAGGCCCACTCTTTACACAAAAGAAATTTGTATTTTGTTATTTATTAGGCCTAAGCCCATTATTATTATTTCTGTTAAAAGTTTAGGACAGGTGAAAAAATTGGACCTAAGGCCCAAAGATAAAAATATATTTCCTTTATGTTAGTTTAGGACAGATGCATGTGACTTAAATGGGCCCAAATACTGGCCTAGGCGGACAGGAACCAGATTTGGGCCCAAGTCTCTTTCCCTCTTTGTTTTATAGTGTTTATTTACTTGTTAATATCTGCTACTAAATCTTACGGTTTTAAAATTCAAATCCCCAAAAGATACCCGTTTTGGTTTTATAACTTAACTACATCAATCACCTTCAACGAGGCCTAAAAAATAAATAAATAAGTTTACAAAATATTTCGCTTAGATAATATTTCAATATTTTTCTTTTTGTCCCTTAAAATGGTCCTAACTAACAAAATAGTTCAATTTTGTAATTCAAGCTAAGTTAAAATTATTTTAGCCAAATAATTAATTGTCGGATAACCGCATATTAGCGGGCGTTTCGGGTGCTTTCAGACCCTTCCCGAAATGATAATAAGAACCTCAAACCCCCCTTAATAGTTTTCAATACATTTACTATTTTGATCTATTTGAAAATGAATAGTTTTCTTTATTCTACTTAAAAATTAAGTGGCGACTCTAAAACCAATCTGATTATTTTTTTTAAAAAAAAACACTCAATATCTAGAACTTTCGAAATGGAAGTGGGAGATGATCAATATGGACTTCATTATTGGTTTGTCGCGGACTCCAGCAAACATGATTCTATTAGGGTGATTGTTGATAGAATGACTAAATCAGCCTATTTTTTGTCGGTAAAGACTACCCATTCAGCAGAGGATTATGCCAAGTTATATATTCAAGAGGTAGAAAGACTTAATGGGGTTCCAATTTCGATACAGAGGTGCACAATTTACTGCACAATTTTGGAAGTCATTTTAGAAAGGTTTGGGTTCGAAGGTGAACTTAAGTACTGCTTTTAATCCTCAGATAGATGGTCAAGCAGAGCGCACTATTTAGACTTTAGAAGGTATGTAGAGGGCCTGTGTGATTGATTTCAAGGGTAATTGTGATGATCACCTACCTCTCATCGAGTTCGCTGACAACAGTAGTTACCACTCCATCATCCAGATGGCTCCTTATGAAGCTCTTTATGGGAGGATGTAGATCCCTTATTGGATGGTTTGACGTTAGTGAAGTTGGGTTGATAGGACCAGACTTAGTTCATCAAGCTATGGAGAAAGTGAAAGTTATTCAAGAGAGGTTGAAAACAACACAGAGTTGTCAGAAATCCTACACTGATGTTAGGAGAAGAGATTTAGAATTTGAAGTAGATGATTGGGTATACTTGAAAGTTTCACCCATGAAGGGTGTTATGAGATTTGTTAAGAAAGGGAAGCTTAGTCCCCGTTATATTGGTCCGTACAGAATCCAAGAAGATTGTCAATGTAGCGTATGAGTTAGAGCTACCACAAGAGTTAGCAGTGGTTCATCCGGTGTTTCATATTTCTATGTTGAAAAAGTGTATGGGTGATCCTTCACTGATTATACCAACTGAAGATAGTGGTATCAAGGATAACTTGTCTTATGAGGAGATTCTTGTTTAGATTCTAGACCGCCAGGTTCGTAAGTTGAGAACCAAGGAAGTAGCAGCAGTCAAAGCTATGTGGAGAAATTAGTTTGTTGAGGAAGCTACTTGGGAAGTTGAGGAGGATATGAAGAAGAGATACCCACATCTCTTCGAATCCGGAGAAGTTCCAAATTAAGGTACTAATCCTCTTCTTGGCATTTATTTTAAGTTGGCATATTGTATTTACATTTTTCTTTTTGGGTGTTTGAGCTAGATGTTAAATGTTATACCTTAGCCTACTAAGAGTAATATCATTCGAGGATGAATGTTCCCAAGAGGGAGATATTGTAACACCTCGCTATTTGAAAGAACTAGAATTAGAAAGAAATCGTTTTTGGAAATAATCAAATTTGGAAAGTTTGAAGTTAAGGTAAGTGTGAGTTTTCAGTCAACTTCAAATGGCAATAACTCCTAGATCAGGATGAGTTACATATGCTACAAGATACTGTAGGAAAAATCTTTGAATTATATTTCCAACACCGCCGAGTTTGCTCCATTTTGAGTTTGTATGAGGGAGATATGCCTATTTGAAGTTGGCCTATCTAGATAAGGAAAGTCAAAACCGGATTTTAGAAGGGTATTATGGTCTTTTCACTACCCAATTATTTAATTTCATTTTTTGGTAATTAAGTTGGGGTCTAAACGGATTTGGTTCAATTTACGCTTCATCAAAATAAGTTAGGGTTTTGAGAGAAGAGAAAAGAAGAGGAGAAGAAGCGAGGAATCGTCAAGTTCTTGAAGCTAGACTTGAGGATTTCACCGAGGGTTAATCCCTACGAGGTATGTGAGATCATATAGCGTTGGCTTTGTTCATCCACGCGCCAATTATGATTTAATTCAGTGAAATTATGTTCTTGAAAGTATAGAAATTGAGTTCTTGGTGGGTTTTGTTGAAGTTCTATTGGGTTCTTGATTTGTTGAAGTTCTTGAGAAGTTCTTGAGTTAGATTCATGAAAATTGATGTTGATTTGAATAGATTCTTGCATATTTTGGTTGTGTAGTCGAAACTAAGTGTTTGGGGAAAGAACCAATAGAATCTAGAGGGTTTAGAGTTGAAAAACGAGCAAGAAAATTTGGGGATTTCTAGGAAGGGGTCTGAGGTGCCGCGCCAGCCAGAGCGCCCCACTTTGGGGTCTATAGTTTGGCTTTGGGGTGCCGCGCCAGCCAGTGCACCCCAACCCAGGTTCTGTAGTATTGGGTCTGGCGCCCCGCGCCACTCAGAGTGTCAGGGACGCCAAGTCTTCTACCCTTTCTCACTTATTTCCGTACTAGTTCCCTTGAAATGTACATATGTTTTTTTGTCGATTTATACACTCTAAGGTACGTCAAACATGAAATCATCCATAATATGAGATCATGAGCCTTGAATCCATAATCTAATTCAAGGAAAATTAAGAGTTAAATCAAGAGAAGTTCATAGAGTTTTCCAAGGTGTTTTACAAATGTTTTAACTTTGTTTTAAGACTTGAGTTTTTAGTTGAGTAAAGAGTATAGGTTGAAGTTCATTTTTTCAATAGAGTATATGGGGACTATGTATTCCCAAAGAGTTAAATGTTTTCACATTTAAATCAGAAAAGAAACTGAGATTTCCAAAGGAGCCTTTGAGCTATCTTTCAATAAAGAGTAAATGCTTTCACAATTAAGCAAGAGAGGAAACACAGATTTCAAATAGAGCCTTTGGGCTAGTTTTTGAGTAATTATCTCAAACCACAAAGTTATGTTTTTAAACATATGAGGTAGTATATTTTGGGAGTAGTATTGAACACTGATATGAGGGAGAGTTCAAACAAATCCCAGCCCCCATAAACCATGTAGCCATCATAGGTAGAAAAGGGTCATAATTTTTAGATGATTCTTTAGTGCTTTTTAGCATAGACTAGTGGATCGACTTAGTAGTTAGGTTCTATACCCCTGGCAAGGTATAGGACGGCCCTGGCAGCGTAAGGCAAAACGTTGTATCATCACATAGCTCTTAAGTGATGGTTGTCAGTAAGAGAAACTCCCACAAAAGTATTTTGTATTATTATATACACAGAGTTAGTTGTATTTTCATATACAACCAGAGTTTATATTGTATCTTTGCATACAAATTGAGTTACTATTGCATTCTCAGTACACAAAGTTCTTATCCATGTTTTAAAGCTTTTCTTTATACTGCACTTATTTATATTGCTTTATATTTAAATGAGTTCAGTTGAGACCAGGTTTGTTCTTTTAGTTCCTTTTCAAGCTTATGTCTTGTTTTAGAATTCCCCTCGCATGCTCCTACATTCAATATACTGATGTCATTTGGACTGCATCATTGTTATGATGCAGATACATGTAACCAGAATCAGCACCAAGCGCTTTGTTGATCCAATTGAGCATTCAAAGTATTGTGGTGAGCCTCCTTGCTTTCTGGAGGACCCCCATTTATATTGCTTTGGTAGTTTTCAGTTGTTAGGATGATGGGGGGTCTTGTCCCGACATCCCTCCTAGTTTAGAGGCTTCATAGACAGTTAGTTAGTTCATTTGTCATTATCTTGTTATTGGCTTATGTTTTGAGACTTGAGATGCCATCTTGTCTAGTTGAATGATTTTTTTAACACATTCTAAGTTTATTTCATGAGTTCATCTTTTGAGACTATTTCCTTGTTATTTAAGTCTTTCGTTGAATAGTAAGCACGACCAAGGGTTCGCTTGGGGCCAGCAATGGTTCTTGAGTTACAGTCCCACCCAGGGTATACGCTTGGGGCGTGACATTTAGGCGCATTATGAAATATTCGGCCATTTTCTGGCAGTTACGAAAAGAAGTAAAGTTTTGTTCTTTTATTCGCACGATATGCTAAGGTCATTGGTGAAAGTAAAAAAAAATTAGGAGTCTTTTGTATTGTTTATGTAGTCTCCATGATTTTTTGGTCATTTAGGGGCATTTACGTAATATTCGATAATTTTCGGACAGTTACGAAAAGAAGTAAACTTTTATTCTTTTATTCGTCAGGATATTCTAAAGTCATTGGTGCAAGTTGAATTTTTTTTGAGGACTTTTTTTATTGTTTATGTAGTTTTCTTGATTTTTTGACCATGGACGGGCATTTACGTAATATTCGACCATTTTCGGACAGTTACGAAAAGAAGTAAAGTTTTGTTCTCTTATTTGTTACGATATTCAAAGGTCATTGGTGTAAGTCAAAAAAAATTGAGGCATTTTTTTTATGGTTTATGTAGTTTTCTTGATTTTCCGTCCATTTAGGGGTATTTATGTAATATACGGCCATTTTCGGACAGTTACGAAAAGAAGCATAGTTTTGTTCTTTTATTCGTCCCGATATTCTAAGGTCATATATGCAAGGCTAATTTCTTTGAGGAATTTTTTGTATTGTTTATGTAGTTTTCTAGATTTTTTCGGCCATTTAGGGGCATTTACGTAATATTCGGCCATTTTTGGATAGTTACAAAAAGAAGTAAATGTTTTTCTTTTATTCTTCACGATGTTCTGAGGTCATTGGTGCAAGTCGAAATTTTTTTGAGGCGATTTTTGTATTGTTTATGTAGTTTTCTTGATTTTTCGGCCATTGAGGGGTATTTACGTAATATTCAGCCATTCAGCCATTTAGGAGCATTCATGTAATATTGGGCCATTTTCTAACAGTTACGAAGAGAAGCAAAGTTTTGTACTTTTATTCCTCAGGATATTCTAAGGTCATTTGTGCAAGTTGAAATTTTTGAGACGTTTTTTGTATTTTTATGTAGTTTCTTGGTTTTCGGCCATTTAGGACATTTTCGTAAGATTCAGCCATTTTCAAACAATTACAAAAAGAAGTAAAGTTTTGTTCTTTCATTCGTCACAATATTCTAATGTCATTGTTGCAAGTTGAAATTTTTTTGAGGCGTTTTTTGTATTGTTTATGTAGTTTTCTTGATTTTTCGGTCATTTAGGGGCATTTACGTAATATTTGGTCATTTTCTAATTGTTACGAAAAGAATTTAAGTTTTGTTCATTTATTCTTCACGATATTCTTAGGTCATTGGTGCAAGTCGAAGTTATTTTGAGGCATTTTTTGTATTGTATATGTAGCTTTTTATATATTTTGGCCATTTAGGGGGGTTTACGTAATATTTGGCCATTTTTGGACAGTTACGAAAAGAAGTGAAGTTTTGTTTTTTCATTCGTCATGATATTCTAAGGTCATTGGTGTAAGTTAAATTTTTGTAAGGATTTTTTTTGTACTGTTTATGTAGTTATAATGATTTTTCGGCCATTTTGGGGAATTTACGTAGTATTCGGCCATTTTCGGACAGTTACGAAAAGAAGTAAAGTTTTGTTCTTTTATTCGTCACGATATTCTAAGGTCATTGGTGGAAGTCGAAATTTTTTTATGCGTTTTTTTATTGTTTATGTAGTTTTCATGATTTTTTGGCCATTTAGGGGAATTTGCATAACATTTGGCCTTTTTCGGACCACTACGAAAAGAAGTAAAGTTCTGTTCTGTTATTCGTCGTGATCTTCTAAGGTCATTGGTGCAAGTAGAATTTTTTTTGAGGTATTTTTTATTTTGTTTATGTAGTTTTCCTGATTTTTCAGCCATTTAGGGGCATTTATGTAATATTCGGCTATTTTCGAACAGTTACGAAAAGACGTAACGTTTTGTTCTTTTATTTGAAACAATATTCTAAGTTCATTGGTGCAACTGGAAATTTTTTTGAGGCATTTTTTCGATTGTTTATGTAGTTTTATTTATTTTTCAACCATTTAGGGGCATTTACGTAATATTCGGCCATTTCAAATAGTTACGAAAACATGTATAGTTTTGTTCTTTTATTTTTCACGATATTCCAAGGTCATTGGTGCTCGCCAAAATTTATTTGAGGTGTTTTTTGTATTGATTATATAGTTTTCTTGATTTTTCGGCCATTTAGGGGAATTTACGTAATATCGGCCTATTTCGGACACTTACGAAAAGAAGTAAAATTTTGTTCTTTTATTCGTCACGATATTCTAAGGTCATTGGTGCAAGTCAAAAAAAATTTGAGGCATTTTTTGTATTGTTTATGTAGTTTTCATGATTTTTTTGCCATTTAGGGGAATTTGCGTAATATTTAACCTTTTTCAGACAGTTATGAAAAGAATTAAAGTTTTGTTCTTTTATCCGTCACGATATTCTATGGTCTTTGGTGCAAATCGAAATTTTTTTGGGACGTTTTTGTATTCTTTATGTGGTTTTCTTAATTTTTTGGCCATTTAGAGGCATATTCGTAATATTCATCCATTTTCGAACGTTACGAAAAGAACTAAAGTGTTGTTCTTTTATTCATCATGATATTCAAGGGTCATTGGTGCAAGTCAAAAAATTTGTGAGACGTTGTTTGCATTGTTTATACAGTTTTCTTGATTTTTTGGCCATTTAGGGGCATTTACGTAATATTCAGCTATTTTCGGACAGTTAAGAAAAGAAGTAAAGTTTTGTTCTTTTATTCGTCACGATATTCTAAGGTCATTGGTGCAAGTTGAAATATTTTTGAGGCGTTTTTTGTATCGTTTATGTAGTTTTCTTGAATTTTCGGCCATTTTAAGGCATTTCCGTAATATTCTACCATTTTCGGACAGTTACGAAAAGAAGTAAAGTTTTGTTCTTTGATTCGTCAGGATATTCTAAGGTTATTGGTGCAAGTCAAAAAAATTTTGTATCGTTTATGTAATTTTCAAGATTTTTCGCCCATTTAGGGGAATTTATATAATATTTGGCCATTTTCGGACAGTTACGAAAATATGTAAAGTCTTGTTCTTTTAATCTTCACGATATTCTAAGGACATTGGTGCAAGTAAAAAAAAATTGGATGCATTACTTGTATTGTTTATGTAGTTTTCTTTATCTTTCGGCCATTTAGGTACATTTATATAATATTCGGCCATTTTCGGACAGTTATGAAAAGTAGTAAAGTTTTGTTCTTATATTCATCACGATATTCCAAGATCATTCGTGCAAGTCAATTTTTTTGAGGCGTTTCTTCTATTGTTTATGTAATTTTCTTGATTTTCAGCCATTTAGGGTCATTTACGTATTATTTGGCCATTTTCGAATAGTTACGAAAAGAAGTAAATTTTTGTTCTTTTATTCATTACGATATTCTAAGGTCATTGGTGCAAGTCAAAAAAAATTGAGGCGTTTTTTGTATTTTTCATGTAGTTTTCTTGATTTTTCGTCCATTTAGATTCATTTACGTAATATTTGGCCATTTTCAGACAGTTACGAAAAGAAGTAAAGTTTTGTTCTTTTGTTCTTCACGATATTCTAAGGTCATTGGTGCAAGTCGATTTTTTTGAGACGTTTTGTGTATTGTCTATGTAGTTTTCTTGATTTTTTGGCTATTTAGGGGTATTTACGTAATATTCGGCCATTTTCCGACAGTTACAAAAATAGGAAAAGTTTTGTTCTTTTATTCGTCACGATATTCTAAAGTCATAGGTGCATGCCGAAATTGTTTTGAGGCATTTTTTGTATTGTTATGTAGTTTTCTTGATTTTCGACCATTTAGGGACATTTACGTAATATACGGCCATTTTCAGACAGTAACAAAAAGAAGTAAAATTTTATTCTTTTATTCATCATGATATTCTAAGGTCATTGGTGTAAGTCAAAAAAAATTTGAGACGGTTATAGTATTGTTTATGTAGTTTTCTTGATTTTTCGGCCGTTAAGGGTTATTTACGTAATATTCGGCCATTTTGGGAAAGTTACAAAAAAAACTACAGTTTTGTTCTTTTATTCGTCACGATATTCTAAGGTTATTGTTGTATGTCTAAATTTTTGTGAGCCGTTTTTGTATTGTTTATGTATTTTTCTTGATTTTTCTGCCATTTAGGAGATTTACGTAATATTTGGCCATTTTCGGACAGTTATGAAACGAAGTAAAGTTTTATACTTTTATTCTTCACGATATTCTAAAGTCATTGGTGCAAGCCAAAAAGAAAATTGAAGAGTTTTTGTATTGTTTATGTAGTTTTCTTGATTTTTCAGCAATTAAGGGGCATTTACGTAATATTCAGCCATTTTCGGACAATTATGAAAAGAACTAAAGTTTTGGTCTTTTATTCTTCACGATATTTTAAGGTCATTGGTTCAAGTTGAAATTTTTTTGAGGCGTTTTTTGTATTGTTTATGTAGTTTTCTTGATTTTTCCAACCATTTAGGGACATTCACGTAATATTCAGCCATTTTCGGATAGTTTCAAAAAGAAGTAAAACTTTGTTCTTTTATTCGCCACGATATTCTAAGGTCTTTGGTGCAACTCGAATTTTTTTTGAGGAATTTTTTGTATTGTTTATTTAGTTTTCTAGATTTTTTTGGCCATTTAGGGCATTTATGTAATATCCTTCCGTTTTCTAGCAGTTACAAAAAGAATTAAATTTTGTTCTTTTATTCGTCACGATATTCTATGGTCATTAGTGCAATTATAAATTTTTTTGAGGCATTTTTTGTACTATTTTTGTAATTTTCTTAATTTTTTTGCCATTTGAGGGATTTTACTTATTTTTCGGCATTTTTCGAACAGTTACAAAAAGTAGTCAAGTTTTGTTCTTTTAGTTGTCACGATTTTTGCTCCAAGTCGAAATTTTTAAGGCATTTTTTATATTGTTTATGTAGTTTTCTGGATTTTTTTTCCATTTAGGGGAATTTACGTAATGTTTTGCAATTTTCGAACAGTTACGAAAAGAAGTAAAGTTTTATTTTTTTATTCGTCACGATATTCCAAGGTTACTGGTGCATGTAGAAATTTTTGTGAGGCGTTTTATGTATTGTTTATGTAATTTTCTTGATTTTTTGGCCACTTAGGGGTATTTACGTAATATTTGTCCATTTTCGGACAGTTATGAAAAGAATTAAAGTTTTGTTTTTTTATTCGTCACGATATTCTATGATAATTGGTGCCAATCGAAATTTTTTTGAGGCGTTTTTTGTATTTTTTTTATGTAGTTTTCTTAATTTTTCGGCCATTTAAGGGTATTTAAGTAATATTCAGCCATTTTCGGACAGTTACGAAAAGAAGTAAAGTTTTTTTCTTTTATTCATCACTATATTCTAAGGTCATTTGTGCAAGTCAAATTTTATTTGAGGCGTTTTTTGTATTCTTTATGTAGTTTTCTTGATTTTTCAGCCATTTAGAGGTATTTACGTAATATTCGGCCATTTTCAGACAATTACGAAAAGAAGTAAAGTTTTGTTCTTTTATTAGCCACGATATTCTAAGGTCACTGGTGCAAGTCAAAAAAAAATTGAGGAGTTTTTTTATTGTTTATGTAGTTTTCTTGATTTTTCGGTCATTTAGTGGCATTTACGTAATATTCAGCCATTTTCGGACAGTTACGAGAAGAAGTAAAGTTTTGTTCTTTTATTCGTCACGATATTCTAAGGTCAATGGTGCAAGTAAAAAAAAAATGGAGGCGATTTTTGTATTATTTATGTAGTTTTCTGAATTTTTTGGCCATTTAGGGGCATTTACGTAATATTCGGTCATTTTTTGACTGTTATGAAAAGAATTAAAGTTTTGTTCTTTTATTCGTCACGATATTCTATGGTTATTGTTGCATGTCGCAATTTTTGTGTGGCGTTATTTGTATTGTTTATGTAATTTTCTTGATTTTTCTGCCATTTAGGGGCATTTACGTAATATTCGGTCATTTTTGGACTGTTATGAAAAGAAGTAAAGTTTTGTTCTTTTATTCGTCACGATATTCTAAGGTCATTGGAGCAAGTCGAAACTCTTATGAGGCATTTTTATATTGTTTATGTAGTTTTTTTATTTTTCGGTCATTTAGGGGCAGTTATGTAATATTCTGCCTTTTTGGACTGTTACGAGAAGAAGTAAAGTTTATTTCTTTTATTCGTCATGATATTCTAAGGTCATTGGTGTAGGTCAAAACTTTTATGAGGTGTTTTTTATATTGTTTATGTAGTTTTCTTGATTTTTCGGCCATTTAGGGCACTTATGTAATATTCGGCCATTATCGGATTGTTATGAAAAGAGGTAAAGTTTTTATCTTTTATTCGTCGCGATATTCTAAGGTCATTAGTGAAATTTGAAATTTTTTTGAGGCATTTTTTGTATTGTTTAGGTAGTCTTCTTGATTTTTCGGCCGTTTAGGGGATTTGACGTAATATTTGGCCATTTTCGGATAATTGTGAAAAGAAGTAAAGTTTTGTTCTTTTATTCGTCACGATATTCTAAGGTCATTGGTGCAAGTCAAAATTGTTGAGAGTCATTTTTGTATTGTTTATGTAGTTTTCTTGATTTTTAGACCATTTAGGTGCATTTACGTAATATTCGACCATTTTCGGATAGTTTCAAAAAGAAATAATAATTTGTTCGTTTATTTGTCGTAATATTCTAAGGTCATTGGTGCAAGTTGATATATTTTGAGGCGATTTTTGTATTGTGTATGTAGTTTTCTTGATTTTTCGGCCATTTAGGGGCATTTACGTAATATTCGGTCATTTTAAGACAATTACGAAAAGAAGAAAAGTTTTGTTCTTTTATTTTTCACGATATTCTAATGTCATTGGTGCAAGGAAAAAAAAATTAAGGCGTTTTTCATATTGTTTATGTAGTTTTCTTATTTTTTGGCTAATTTGGGGTATGTACGTAATATTCGACTATTTTTGGACAGTTACGAAAACAAGTAAAGTTTTGTTTTCTTATTCGTCACGATTTTCTAAGGTCATTGGTGCAAGTCGAACTCTTTTTGCGGCGTTTTTTGTATTGTTTTTGTAGTTTTCTGGATTTTTCGACCATTTAAGGGCATTTACGTAATATTTGGCTTTTTTCAAACAGTCACGAAAAGAAGTAAAGTTTTCTTCTTTTATTCGTCACAACTTTATAAGGTCATTGATGCAAGTCTAAAAAAAAAATTAGGCGTTTTTTGTATTTTTTTAATGTAGTTTTCTTGATTTTTCAGTCATTTAGGGGCATTTACGTAATATTCAGCCATTTTCGGACAGTTATGAAAAGAAGTAAAGTTTTGTTCTTTTATTCGTGATGATATTTTAAGGTCATTGGTGCTAGTCAAAAAAAATTTGAGACGCTTTTTGTATTGTTTATGTAGTTTTCTTGATTTTTCAACCATTTAGGGGCATTTACGTAATATTCGGTAATTTTCTAAAAATTACGAAAATAATTAAAGTTTTGTTCTCTTATTCATCATGATATTCTAAGGTCATTGGTGCAAGTTGAAATTGTTTTGAGGCGTTTTTGTATTGTTTATATAGTTTTCTTGATTTTTCGGCCATTTAGGGGCATTTACGTAATATTCGGCCATTGTCGGACAGTTAGAAAAAGTAATAAAAATTTGTTCCATTATTCGTCACGATATTCTAATGTCATTAGTGCAAGTTGAAATTTTTTGAGGCAATTTTTGTATTGTTTATGTAGTTTTCTTGATTCTTTTTTTGATAACCGAAAAATCCATCTGTGATCCGCCTTTTTTATCAATGACAGCCTTTTAAACTCGGTGGATAATGGGCTCGCCCCTCTACCCTCCTCCACATAAAAACCAGGCTTCACTTTGCATGGTGTGGGGCTTGAACCTGCGTCCTAAGCAACAAATCCTCCACATTTCTGCCACTTTAGCTAGGAGGCCTTGGGCTTGGGGGCTTATGTAGTTTTCTTGATTATTCGATCATTTAGGGTATTTACGTAATATTCAACCATTTTCGGACAGTTACGAAAGGAAGTAAAGTTTTGTTCTTTTATTCTTCATGATATTCAAAGGTCATTGATGCAAGATGAAATATTTGTTGAGGCATTTTTGGTATTGTTTATGTAGTTTTCTTGATTTTTTGGCCATTTAGGGGCATTTACGTAATATTCGGTCATTTTAAGATAGTTACGAAAAGAAGAAAAGTTTTGTTCTTTTATTCTTCACAATATTCTAAGGTCATTGGTGCAAGTCAAAAAAAATTAAGGTGTTTTCTATATCGTTTATGCAGTTTTCTTGTTTTTTTGTCCATTTAGGGGCATATATGTAATATTCGGCCATTTTTGGACAGTTACGAAAACTAGTAGAGTTTTGTTTTCTTATTTGTCACGATATTCTAAGGTCATTGGTGCAAGTCAAACTTTTTTTGCGGCGTTTGTTGTATTGTTTATGTAGTTTTCTTGATTTTTCGACCATTTAGCGGCATTTACGTAATATTCGGGCATTTTTTGGATAGTTACGAAAAGTAGTAAAGTTTTGTTCTTTTATTCGTCTTGATTTTATAAGGTCATTGGTGCAAGTCAAAAAAAAATTGAGGCATTTTTTGTATTGTTTATGTAGTTTTCTTGATTTTTAGGGCATTTATGTAATATTTGAAAGTAAAGTTTTTTTCTTTTATTCAGCATGATATTCTAAGGTCATTGGTGCAAGTCGAAATTATTTTGACTTGTTTTCTGTATTGTTCATGTAGTTTTCTTGATTTTTCAACCATTTAGGGGCAATTTACGTACTATTCGACAATTTTCGTACAATTACGAAAATAAGTAAAGTTTTATTCATTTAATCGTCATGATATTCTACGGTCATTGGTGCAAGTCAAAAAAAAATTGAGGCGTTTTTTGTATTATATATATAGTTTTCTTAATTTTTCGGCCATTTAGGGGCATTTACGTAATATCTGGCCATTTTTGGACAGTTACGAAAATAAGTAAGTTGTTGTTGTTTTTATCGTCTCGATATTTTAAGGTCATTGGTGCTAGTCAAAATAATTTTGAGGCGTTTTTGGATTGTTTATTTAGTTTTCTTGATTTTTCGGCCATTTAGGGGCATTTACGTATTATTCTGCCATTTTTGGACAGTTACAAAAAGAAGTATACTTTTTCTTTCATTCTTCATAATATTCTAAGGTCATTGGTGCATGTTGAAATTTTTTTGAGGTGTTTTTTCTATTATTTATATAGTTTTCTTGATTTTTCGGCCATTTAGGGGCATTTACGTAATATTCGGCCATTTTCGAACAATTACGAAAATAAGTAAAGTTTGTTCATTTATTCGCCACAATATTCTATGGTCATTGGTGAATGTCGAATTTTGTTTTGTGGCATTTTTTGTACTGTTTATATAGTTTTCTTGATTTTTCGGCTATTTAGGAACATTTACGTAATATTCGGCTAATTTCAGACAGTTACGACAAAAAGTCAAGTTTTGTTATTTTATTCGTCACGATATTCTAAGGTCATGGTGCAAAACAAAAAAAAATTGAGGCGTTTTTTGTATTGTTTATGTAGTTTTCTTGATTGTTCGCCCCTTTAGGGGCATTTACGTTATATCCGACCATTTTCAGACAGTTAAGAAAAGAAGTAAAGTTTTTTTCTTTTATTCGTCACGATATTCTTAGGTCATTGGTGGAAGTTTAAATTTTTTTGATGCGTTGTTTGTATTGTTTCTGTAGTTTTCTTTATTTTTCAGAAATTTAGAGGCATTTATGTAAAATTGGCTAAGTTCGGACAACTATAAAAAGAAGTAAAGTTTTCTTCGTTTATCCTTCAGGATATTCAAAGGAAATGTCACGACCCAAATCGAGTTGTGAGTGGCACCCACACTTAACCTCCTAAGTGGGCGAACCAAGGAATCTAAACCCCAGCATATATCAATAATTCAACTACGAATAACAATAAAATGTGGAAGCTCAAAACTTATTAAAATAACCAATCAAATCAACCTCTAAACCTAGTACACATTATCCCCAAAACCTGAAAGTCATCACATCAAGGACATCTAATCTCCAAATACTAAGTCTAAGAGTATCAAAAACACCGAAATAAATGAAATAAAGTAATTTGTTTCCAAAAACTAAGGACATCATATCATGACCGAGAAAATCCAACACAAGCTCGAATGAATAGCACACCCTTGAACCTAATATGCTGAGACTAGGTAGAGCTGAGGGCGGGTCAAAGTCGCTGGTACACTCACTGCACTCTATAAAAGGAAAACAAAGAAAAACACAAGTAGGACTCAGTACGGGGCAACATGTACTGAGTAGGTATTTTAATGTTACCGTGTCGGAACGTGACACTTCGATCCAATTATACCGTGTCGAAACGTGACACTCCGATCCAATTATACCGTGTCGGAACGTGATACTCCGATCCAATTATACCGTGTCGGAACGTGCACTCTGATCCAAAATTACCGTGTCGAAACGTGACACTCCGATCCAATAATACCGTGTCGGAACGTGACACTCCGATCCAATAATACCGTGTCAGAACGTGACACTCTGATCCAGAAATACCGTGTCGGAATGTGACACTCCGATTCAGAAATATCGTGTCGAAACGTGACACTTCGATCCAATAATACCATGTCGGAACGTGACACTCCGATCCAAAAATACCGTGTCAAAACGTGACACTCCGATCAAATAATATTATTAATTTATCATTTATTATCACCACTTTTCAATTTATTAACAATATTTCATCAAGCCTTCTTTATTCAAGGCATCACTTCGATAGAGAGAGTTCAAGATTATAAATCTCATGGTCTCAGAATTTCAGACCAATCACAAACCACACAACTAAGCCACACAATCAAGTACATAGAGAACTTCACAATATCACTCAATGCATATCAATCACTATTAAGAGTCTATTAAATAGAATAAACCATAACCTACCTCCACCGAAGAACCGAAGTCAAGCAAACTACTTCTCCAATGCTTTTCCTTTCCTCAATGCCTCCGAACCTTTCCAATCTATCAAGTATATATGCATAATTTATAAGTTAGCGAGTCTATAAAGACTCATATTATTCTATGTCTAGCCTTGATCCAAAAACTCACCTAATTCTATAATCAATTTCCTAAAGTTCAAACTTAAGGATAAGTCTTAATTCCTCTAATTAGCCTATCTTTAGTGGAATTTAAATAATTCGATACACTTAATATTTAATTACCTATCTCAATATATCAAAATATAGTTTATAATATAATAACAAAGTTGTAATGTTTAAAAGTTAAAGCTTCTGGTTACGGAACCAGTGGCAGCGAACACTTCAACAATATACCCATACACTTTTATATCCTTAGTCACCATTAATGTTAAATTATTAACTTCCTCACTTTCATCCAAAGTCCCAACCAATCAGTGATACAAATTCATGCATATTACCACTATACCTTTCCCCTTCATAATTTCATTAATTCACTAACAACTATCCATGCAATTAAGTAATTACCACCCTCCCTTTCCAATCAAGTTATAACACATACTCTATGATTGTAATCAATTGGTCCACTGCCAATCATTAATTGGCTATTAAGAGGTCCTACGATAATGCCAAGAACTAAAACTCACGTGAATGCCAAACAAGATTTCAACCCAATTTTTGATAACCTCAATAATAACAAAAACCACCTAACCTATACTGCTAATCACCGAGCAATAAGCAACTTATGAGCAAAACTTGATATCCTTTTTAATATCATTCAATTACTTAATTAACATCTCCTAATCATTACTTCATGATTACCGCATAATTATTGTAATGATTGTCTGACAATTGTCCATTAAAGTTATGTCCCCCAAATGCATAGAATTCACCAAAATCTCGTAGCAGCCCAAGATACACTTTAACAATTAAACTTTCACAGAAGTAATATCTATTAATGAAGAAACTTACCAACAAAAGAATACACAGTTGATATCCTTGTAGTCGCCGCACAGGTAAACCCTCTTCTCAAATTTGTTTTTACGCTCGTGCCTCTATTTTTGTCTTCCTTTCTTCTACTACCCTAATTATTTCCTGTAACTAATTATAAAAGTGGTAAAAACTGCTCCACTACAAATTTTAATGTTATTTTTCTTTTTAACCACCAACTAAATTAATTATTAAAACTATCCCACTTATTTCATAAAATAGTTACGAATAGTCCAAAATACTCATTTAGAATCTATCGGAAAGTCTTTTATGAAATAAAAAAGTTCTAGCACTCAAAACGACCAACTGGGTCATTACAGGAAATTGGTGCAAGTCAAAAAAATTATGAGGCTTTTTTGTATTGTTTATGTAGTTTTCTTGATTTTTCGACCATTTAGGGGCATTTACATAATATTCGGTCATTTTCGGACATTACGGAAAGAAGTAAGGTTTTGTTATTTTATTCGTCACAATATTGTAAGGTTACTGGTGCGTGTAGAAATTTTTGTGAGGCATTTTTTGTATTGTTTATGTAATTTTCATGATTTTTCGGCCATTTTTGGGCAGTTACGAAACAAGTAAAGTTTTGTTCTATTATTTGTCATGATATTCTAAGGTCATTGGTGCTAGTCGAATTTTTTTGAGGCGTTTTTTGTATGTTTATGTAGTTTTCTTGATTTTTTGGCCATTTAGGGGTATTTACGTAATATTTGGCCATTTCGGACAGTTACGAAAAGAATTAAAGCTTTTATCTTTTATTCGTGACGATATTCTAAGGTCATTAGTGCAAGTTGGAATTTTTTTGAGGTGTCTTTTTTATTGTTTATGTAGTTTCCTTGATTTTTCGGCGATTTAAGGGCATTTATGTAATATTCGGCTATTTTTAAACATTTACGAAAATAAATAAAGATTTTTTCTTTTATTCGTCACAATATTCTAAGGTCATTGGTGCAAGTCGAAATTTATTTGAGGCATTTTTTGTATTGTTTATGTAGTTTTCTTGATTTTTCAGCCATTTAGGGGCATTTACGTAATATTTGGCCATTTTCAGACAGTTACGAAAAGAAGTAAAGCTTTGTTCTTTTATTCGTCACGATATTCTAAGGTCATTGGTGCAAGTCGAAATTTTTTTGATGAGTTTTTTGTATTGTTTATGTAGCTTTCTTTATTTTTCGGTCATTTAGGGGCATTCACGTAATATTCAGCTATTTTTGGACAGTTACGAAAAGAAGTAAAGTTTTGTTCTTTTATTCATCACGATATTCTACGGTCATTGGTGCAAGTAAAAAAAAATTGAGGCGTTTTTCTTATTGTTTATGTAGTTTTTTTTACTGTTCAGCCATTTAGGGGCATTTACGTATTATTCGGTCATTTTTGAATAGTTACGAAAAGAAGTAAAGTTTTGTTCTTTTATTCGTTACGATATTCTAAGGTCATTGGTGCAAGTCAAAGAAAATTTGAGGCGTTTTTTTGTATTGTTCATGTAGTTTTCTTGATTTTTCGGCCATTTAGGGGCATTTACGTAATATTCGGCCATTCTCAGATAGTTACGAAAAGAAGTAAAGTTTTGTTCTTTTGTTCTTCACGATATTCTAATGTCATTGGTGCAAGTCGATTTTTTTGAGGAGTTTTGTGTATTGTCTATGTAGTTTTCTTGATTTTTTGGCCATTTAGGGGCATTTACGTAATATTCAGCCATTTTCCGACAGTTACGAAAATAGGAAAAGTTTTGTTCTTTTATTCGTCACGATATTCTAAGGTCATAGGTGCATGCCGAAATTTTTTTGAGGCATTTTTTGTATTGTTATGTAGTTTTCTTGATTTTCGGCCATTTAGGGACATTTACGTAATATACGGCCATTTTCAGACAGTAACAAAAAGAAGTAAAATTTTGTTCTTTTATTCGTCACAATAATCTAAGGTCATTGGTGTAAGTCGAAATTTTTTTGAGATGGTTTTGTATTGTTTATGTAGTTTTCTTGATTTTTCGGCCGTAAAGGGCTATTTACGTAATATTCGGCCATTTTCGGAAAGTTACAAAAAAACTACAGTTTTGTTATTTCATTCGTCACGATATTCTAAGGTTATTGCTGCATGTCGAACTTTTTGTGAGCCGTTTTTGTATTGTTTATGTATTTTTCTTGATTTTTCTGCCATTTAGGAGATTTACGTAATATTTGGCCATTTTCGGACAGTTATGAAAGAAAGTAAAGTTTTATACTTTTATTCTTCACGATATTCTAAGGTCATTGGTGCAAAACAAAAAGAATATTGAGGAGTTTTTTGTATTGATTATGTAGTTTTCTTGTTTTTTCAGCAATTAAGGGGCATTTAAGTAATATTCAGCCATTTTCAGACAGTTACGAAAAGAACTAGGTTTTGTTCTTTTATTTTTCACGATATTTTAAGGTCATTGGTGCAAGTTGAATTTTTTTTTGAGGCGTTGTTTTTATTGTTTATGTAGTTTTCTAGATTTTTCCAGCCATTTAGGGGCATTCACGTAATATCCAACCATTTTCGGACAATTTCAAAAAGAAGTAAGATTTTGTTCTTTTATTCGCTACGATATTCTAAGGTCTTTGGTGCAACTTGAATTTTTTTTGAGGAATTTTTTGTATTGTTTATTTAGTTTTCTAGATTTTTTTCGGCCATTTAGGGGCATTTATGTAATATCCGGCCATTTTCTAGTAGTTACAAAGAGAAGTAAATTTTGTTCTTTTATTCGTCATGATATTCTATGGTTATTAGTGCAAGTAGAAATTTTTTTGAGGCATTTTTTATATTGTTTATGTAATTTTCTTAATTTTTTTGCTATTTAATTTGGGGGATTTTACGTATTTTTCGGACAGTTACAAAAAGTAGTCAAGTTTTGTTCTTTTATTTGTCATGATATTCTAAGATTTTTGCTCCAAGTCGATATTTTTTTAGGCATTTTTTATATTGTTTATGTAGTTTTCTGGATTTTTTTGCCATTTAAGCGAATTTATGTAATATTTTGCAATTTTTGGACAGTTACGAAAAGAAGTAAAGTTTTATTCTTTTATTCGTCACGATATTCTAAGGTTACTGGTGCATGTAGAAATTTTTGTGAGGCGTTTTATGTATTGTTTATGTAATTTTCTTGATTTTTTTTCCATTTAGGGGTATTTACGTAATATATGTCCATTTTCGGACAGGTATGAAAAGAATTAAAGTTTTGTTTTTTTATTCATCACGATATTCTATGGTCATTGGTGCCAATCAAAATTTTTTTGAGGCATTTTTTGTATTTTTTTTATGTAGTTTTCTTGATTTTTCGGCCATTTAAGGGCATTTACGTAATATTCAGCCGTTTTCAGACAGTTACGAAAAGAAGTAAAGTTTTTTTCTTTTATTCGTCACAATATTCTAAGGTCATTTTCGTAAGTCGAATTTTATTTGAGGCGTTGTTTGTATTCTTTATGTAGTTTTCTTGATTTTTCAGCCATTTAGGGGTATTTAGTAATATTCGGCCAATTTCAGACAGTTACGAAAAGAAG
>JAJOOO010008356.1:0-17234 GCA_029582685.1 Solanum piurae | reverse complement strand
CTATACGAAAAGTACTATAAATTGCAATTTTTTGCATATCAATATGATGAAAATATACATCGTAAAATGTTGGTCAAAGTTTTTATAGTTTGACTCTAAAAAAGGAAACCATGACAATTAATTGTGGACGGAGGGAGTATATCTTTTGGCATGATGATAAGTTACTATTATCTAATTGGTCCATTTTTATAACAAAAAAAAGGTGCTTTAACTCTTTTGATTGATCCATATCTTGTTGCGTGAAATATATAACTATATAGCCATTATCAAAAAAATCAATGAAGATAAAAAAGTAAAAGACTTTTAAAAGCTTTTTCAAAAGTTTTTCAAAAAAATACTTTTTCCTTTTTTATTTTTGAATAAAAACACAAGGCTGACCTAAAACTTTGTAGACAAACAATGTTACACGACATCAAAATGCTTCACTAGATCTCCCACATGCTTCATGTCCTATACAATCCCAATTTTATTTGTCCCTACTAGGATTTGTATGTCGTTAACTTTATCATATTGTGTTAAATTAGGCTTGGGCCTAGCTCATTCATTCGTCATCGATATGGACATCCCCCCTCTCCTCCCCTCCTCTCCTGTTCAAATTCGATTTTTTTTATTTGAGATTCCATTGTCCTGTCCGATGCATGATATTCATTCATTACCTCTCCACTCCTTCTCCCTCGTGCTAGAATATGGATATTCTTTTTATTAATACATGATATTCCTCCCCTTCGTATTTGGATCTAAACATTCTTTTTATTCTGAATTTTACTGTGTAATTTAATGTGTGACATTTATGGATCGAAGGTATTTTCACCATCGCAATTATCCAGAGGGGAGGTGGGGGGGGGGGGGCATCAAATATGACTCTAATACTATGTTAAATTAAACTTGGACCTAACTTACATTGTAAAAACTATATTATAAAGAAGAGAATTAATCAAACCGTCAAAAAATAAAACCCAAAATTCTTTTTTTTTCCATCGACGTGGGACATTTCATTCATCATATTAGAGTCCTATAATACTTCTAGTCTAGTGTAAAAGTAAAGATGGTAGTGGGGAAATTTATGTCAAATTGACTAGACACACTATAGGGAAGGACATTATGTTAATTGGTGAGGCCACACATACATAGTTAAATATTAACTATGGTGTTGTTAATTCCACGTTAGGGGATTTCAAACAAACACTTCAAATTAAAAACGTGGAAAGTGCGTAAAAATTAATAATTATTCTAACAACCAAGGAGCACTATGATTATGTTGTACTACTTGTTCTTATAATATATATTTGGATTCTCATTTTAGGTGGCTTTATATGCTTAGTTTGACAAATAAATACTTAGAATATTATTGACTTCAAATAATGATATGATATTAGCATTAGTTCAAAAAGGAGTTTTAGCGGCAATAAAAATCGCGGTTATATTCTTTACTGTCCATATCTTAACTGGTGATTCAAAGGTCGCTAAAGCCTATTGCTTAAGAAAATGGATATTGGTATATTCAGGTAAAAATATTGCTTTTTGAAGAAATTTAAAGATGATCAAGAAAATGGATATCGAAATATTCAAGTAAAAATATTGCTTTTTGAAGAAATTTAAAGATGATGAAGAAAATAAATATCGGATTATTCAGGTAAAATGAGACCTACTTCAAGTTTTACTATAAAGCTACTAAGCATTAAACAAGGGCTGAAACTAATTATCTATTCATTTGTCAAGCTTATAAAAAAAGAGGACATATAGTTACTTCCTTTTAGGGCTATTTTTTTAGCATTACAAGTATTTGTTGAAAATCAATAAGGTTACTAAATATTACACAACATTTAAAGAGAGCCAAACAAATGTACAGATTGTTTAGCAACCGAAGGACACAAATATAAAAAAACATATATTTTGAGTTTGCTAGACAAGTAAAAATGTCGATAGGATGTCGTTTAAATAATTCAATAAAATCAAATTTAAAATAGCTAATTTGAGACTGTTGGGAAATGTCTACATTCTGCCTATGGCAAGGTCACGAGGGGCTGGGTGGTCCGGGTCGAAGGCATGATCGAATAAGACACTTGATTGGTGGACTTAGTTAAGACATAAGTTATGCCTTGACTATCAACTATAGCTTTTGGCACAATGCAGTAAGCACTAAGTACTTGATCCTAACTGAGACAGAAGATATATTTAATTAATAATCTAGTTTTCAATTCATTTGAAACACAAGATCTACATTTTTATATTTTCCATGTGACAAAAGATAAACTAATGAAGAAATACAACAAATTAAAAAGGAAGACAACATGTCAATGTGAAGTGAAACTTTGGGGAATTTTATCTAATAATAATGCCAATAATTTGAACATTGCAATAATTATTTGTAGTGGATCTGAAGTACACGTAACATGTATCATAAATCATGGAGTAAGTACGAAAAGGACAACATATGTATCGTAGTCCCTATAAAGCCGTATTCCATGAAAGTTAATTATATCTACGACAACTTGATTGAAAGAGTTTCATATTTTTTAAGGTCCGCCTTATTTATACGTATATCATGTATCATAAATCGTGGAGTAAGTAAGAAAAAGACAACATGATGGGGCCTACACTATATGTACGGTAGATTTGTCGGAGATCTTTCATACAGTGCTATATTTCATGAAAGTTGAAACGTGGTCAGAGGTTTTACATATTTTTCAAGATCCACCTTCTTTCTATTATTTGTTAGAATTATCAATATTAAGTAAGTATTAATTTTTCTATAATTAGTTTATATCCCAAGAACGAAAAATATATTTACTGTAATTTGATTGTATTACCTAGGAAATAATAAGCTATTTATTTAAGAAAGAAAACGAATAAATTAGTTGCCCTTCATTTCATTGGTCATCTCATACCAATTCCTTTGATTTATTAGGTTAATTAAGTTATATATATTTGGTGAAAAAGAAAATGAAGATGGTCATCTACTTTTCTGTATTTTTGAAAATTATTTTCTTTTGTTATATTTAATTCCAATAACAGTATATTACACGCAAGAGCGATAAGTACTCTTTTAATCTTTAACCCCCAAATATCCCGTCTTGAATCCATCTTGTCCATAACACCATCTTATATCAGCCCATAACATAAGTGAGGATTGGTAGCCCACAAATATTGTCCAAACCCGAAAAGGCGAAGGCCCGAATATCTCCACAAAATTTAACTTGTGTGTACTTTTAAAATTTATTGGTGTTCGTATCGACGTTGGAATAACTTTAATTATACGATGCCTATAATAAATTTTGATAAAATCTAACTTTACATGCAATGTCTGAAATTTCTCTAGTTCATGCATTTATGTTTGAAGTGCAATTATATGGCTGACGTTTAGATAATTTTATCCGAATTCAGTTATTTTTATCTTAACTTCATGTACTTATGGATGACATCCAGACGAAAAATGGTTGATGTCAGACAAAATTGATTGATTTTTTGTCATTAAAAAATGATTAAAGAAAAATTATTTTTATTTGAACTTTAAACAAAACTACATGAACTCCACTAACACGTACTTTAGACATTTCGTCAAGTTAAACTTTAGAAACTTCATATAAATTTAAAATAGAAATGTCAAAATGGACCATATTCACATTGTAATGATATGGGCCCTTGTACATTCCCTGGGCCTGAGACTATGGCATATATTATGGGCTATAGCACATATATCCAACACTTTGAGAGCTCACACCCATCAAGTAAGAATCGGGGAATTAGCCCAAGAAAATATGACTCGCTGAGCCCAAAATTCTTATTTTAGTAATTTCCTTTTGAAACGGAGAGAGTACTATTAAAGATAATTGCAAGTAGGGGTGTTCATAGTTTGGATAAAAACCGATTCAAATCGAACCAAATCGATAAAATAAAACCGATTTTATTTGGGTTTGGTTTGGTTTTAGATTTTTGAAAACCGATAGTATTTGGTTTGATTATGGTTTTATTCGAAAAAACCGAAGAAATAACCGAACCAAACCGATGAATTATATACATATATTTTGTTAATATACATACTTTATATATTGTTTTTATAAATAATTTTAAAGATCTTATACATATCTTCATTAGAATTTCTTTATAATTTACTTATTAAAAGCAAAAATGCTCAAGATGAAACATTTATCTTATTGATTTCATGTATATGAGTGTCTTTGACAATTCTTTGTGGGACTGAAAATGTTATTGTCTCTTCCTTCTAGGCCAATATAGTGAATTTTAAAGCTTTATTGATAGTAAATTTAGTGATCAAAAGTTTAGTAATTTAAGTCATTCTAACTATTTTTTGTTTTGAATGGATTGTTGTCACTTTTTTCACATTTTGAATGAATTGTTTCTTTTATTTTTGTGTATGGTTAATAACCGAATAACCAAACCAAACCACACCGAAATCGATAACCATCAAACCGATAAATGCATATTATATTTGATTTGATTTGGTTTTGATAATTTTAAAACCGATTAAGTTGGTTTGATTTTGGTTTTGACCAATAACCAATCCGTGAACAACCCTAATGGCAAGGAACAAAGCAGTGAGAAAATTCAACGATATTCAAATTTGAATTTTCGAAATGAAAGATTGAGCAGATAGAATTGCAGATGATAGATAATTTAGGTAATAAGAGAGAGAGTTTAATGGTCACAAAAATCCATAACAGAACAAATAGTGGGCACTGCACAAACTCTCTCAATTCCAGTTTTGTTATAAACAATTCACTATGCTATAAACAACAATAACATATCCAATTTTACTCCACAAGTAAAATTCGGTAAGAATAAGATATACACCATTTTTTGATAGATTTTCGACTCAAGAAACAATTCACGCACCTATATTTCTTGAATTACATAAAAAGTACCATTACCATACTACTTTCTTTTTTTCTTATACTGGAAAATTGAATAAAATCAAATGTTATAATCCCATTAGAAATTAAATTGGCAGCTCATTACAGTAGTACGATTTTAACCGTTCAAATCTTGATAAGTCAGTTCAAAATAAACCGTACCTAAAAGATAGTAAAATAATTTTTGTTCCTACTTCAAAATTCTAACAAAGACTGACACTTCTATTTTGTACCACATGACTTTATGTTTTTTTTTTTTTTTTGAAGATGCAAACTCTTCTTTACATAAATACAAAATGAATTTAAGAGAAAAAAACAAAAGTGGATTTGAATAATAAAATAAGGAAATGGTCCATGAAGGGACACTTTCTCACGTGAAATTTATCATGTGCATCTTCTTATCCTGTTTTTTTATGGATAATCAATGGACCCTTCCTTGCCATGCCTGGTGTCAGTATAGGGGTGGATACAGGCGGATTAGTTCGAGTTTTTTAAATATCAAATCAAAATATTTGTGTTAAATTTTTAAATTTATAAATTAAACCAAATCAATAAAATTCAGGTTTTTTTGGATTTTTGCCGATAAAGTGAAATACAAACATATAATTTATTTTTACTTTAAATATTTCTTTAGTCCTATCAAAATAAAATTATCTAAGGTGTTTCTTTAGTCCTATCAAAATTTATTTAGTACTTCATTATTATTGTCATTTTTAGTGTTGAATTGATTTTCTTTTTGCATTAGTATAAACTTTATTATAATTACCAACATTTGTGGACTATAATTTTTATTGGACCATTCAAAATTCTAAGTTTCAAACTTGAAATAATATATTAAAAGATAAAAACTATGAAAAAAGTTAAAGAAATATTTAAAAATTATATCAAAGTAAATATTTTTATGTATAAAATAAAATTTTAAAATTATATATATAATGTCTGGTTAGTTTGATCTCGGATTATTTTTTTTAGTTAAAATCAAACCAATCCAAATATAGTCGGGTTTTTTTTTCAATACCAAACCAAGTCAAACCAAACCACTAGTTGGGTTTTTTATCCGATTTGACTCGATTTGTAATTTAGTTCGATTTTCGGTTCGATTTTATACACTAGGTGTCACCATCTCCTTCAAAATTTATTTTTCTCAGTCTCATACAACTGACATTAATTAAATGAGATTTTTTTCGTCTCATAATAAATCAATACTTCAATTTGAGTCAACTAATTTATGAAATAAAAAGAAATCACGCACATTATAATATCTAATGTCAATTATGAAAAGAATAAAAATCATATTCTTTCCTTATTCACACATAGTAAATTGGAACAAGAAAATTAAACCAAAACTTCTTTTTCTTTTTGGATAAGCTACACCAAAGCAAAATTTGAGGAACAAAAGTCATCATACATTTGTTTAAGTAACTTGTAATACACACAGAAAAAATAAACTCAAAATTTGTGTATTCAAGTTTCTTTTTTTGCAAGGATTGTTATTCTTGAATGTTGTCAACATCCTATTTGGTAAAAATCCAACTATAATCTTCTTCTCTTCATCCGGTTTTGATACAAGGAATATGAATAATGTTTCATCGTATAATTATGAATTTCTATCATCAGGAACGGAAAAAATGATGTTATCGAAAATATTTTTCTGAATTTGAAGAACTCCTCGTTTCTTTTAAGTTTTAACTATCAAATTTAATTAATTGATGTGATTGTTTATTGTTGGATTACATTGACATAGGTTTATGTCGGGAACAAACCTCGTTGGAAAAAATAAAATTCTATTAAAGATAATAAGAGAGAAAGTATAATGGTCACAAAAATCCATAACAAGACCATTCAAACTTTGTTATAAACAATTCACATCACGGTAAACAACAATAACATATTCAATATAATAGAGTCCGATGAAAATAAGGTATACACTGTTTTTAATGAATTCTCAACTCAAGAAACAATTCATACATCTATTTTTCTTGAACTACATAAAAAAGTATCACTATATCTATTTACTTTTTTTTCTTATAATGAAAAATTAAATATAATCAAATGTTAGAATCCCACACGAAATTGTTAATTAGCAGCTCATTATATTAGTACAATTCTATCCGTTCAAGTCTTAATATGGCAGGTCCTTTATATAGAGAACAAAATAAACCGTACACAAAAGAGAGTATAATTTTTGTTCCTATTTTAAAATTATAACAGACTGACACTATTTTGTACCATATGACTTTATGTTTTTAATTTTTTTAAGATGCAAACTCTTGTTTACATAAATACCAAATGAATTTAAGAGAAAAAAAAACAAAAGTGGATTTGAAAAATATAACCCTAAATATAAAGAGGAAAATGGAAATGGTCCAAGAAGTGACACTTTCTCACGTGAAATTTATCATGTGCATCTTCTTATCCTCTTTTTTTTTGGATAATCATAATGGGGACCCTTCCTTGCCATTTTGCCGTGTCACCATATCCTTCAAAATTTATTTTTCTCCGTCTCATACAACTGACATTAATTATATGAAATTTTTTTCGTCTCGTAATAAATTAATACTCCAATTTGGGAAAATCACACACATTATAATATCTAATGTCAAACGAGAGGGAGTTGCTCGGATGGTAAGCACCCTTCACTTCCAACTCGAAGATTGTGAGTTCGAGTCATCAAAGGAGCAAAAAAAGGTGCAAGCTCCAAAGCAGGATAAAAAAAATAAAAAAAATCTAATGTCAATTATGAAAAGAATAAAAATCACATTCTTATCTTTATTCTCACATAGTAAATTGGAACAAGAAAATTAAACCAGATCCTCTTTTTCTTTTTGGATAAGCTGTGCCAAAGCAAAATTTGAGGAACATAAGTCATCATACATTAGTTTAAGTAACTTGGAATAGACACAAAAAAAATAAACTCAAAATTTGTGTATTCAAGTTTCTTTTTTTGCAAGGATTGTTATTCTTGAATGTTGTCAACATCCTATTTGGTAAAAACCCAAACTCTTTCCACAAATCCACAAAGTGTATCAAAGGTTCAAAAACTAAACAAACCATGCATATAGTCCTTTTTCTCTTTGTTTTTGGTTTGGTTGGGATTTCAGTTTTATGAGTTCAACCACTCTGTACCTGCTTCAACAAGATCGATCACCTATGAGAAAGAGCTCTCCTTAGCTCTTGAGCCAATAAATTTGGGGCGCTAAGGTGTGGCAAATGACCTTCAATATTCAACCAATGCACGGTGTTCCTCCCACCTAGGTTGTACTTTAAATACGTTGCGACTGAAGCAGGTACAGAGTGGTCCCTTGCTGTCTGAAAAATATGACATGGTACTTTCACAAGACCTAAAACTCCCCTCATGTCACTATTAAACACTGTCCTTGACACAAACAATGTTATGTCCGGTCTCATATTGAACAATGTCCTACTGAATTCTCGTACAGCCTCCGGAACATCGGCTCCGACGGCTAACGGGGCAAATCCATTGACCCATGCTTCATAATTTGCCTCCATTGCTGAAAATACCATCTCTATTTCTCCTAGTTCAAATCCACCATGGTAGTCTTCATCATTCAAGAATCTGAATTGGTGTACAACATTATTTTATTAAAGATTTGGTGGAGATAAAAAGAAAAAAAAAAGATTTGTTTTTTAGTTTAAGTTTAAGATAAGGATTCTGATAACATGAAATGTCAATTGATTGATCATAACATTCCTAAGCAAATAAATTTATGAATTTTGTCAAAACATAAACTTAGGATAAGATAAGTTAGTTTGACAAAAGTGCTCTTTAACTTTATGGGGAATTGAGAAAAAGTAAAAGAAAACAATAAACAAAAGGACCACGTTAAATATTCCTATTTCTAAGTAGGCCAACCAAACTCAATATTATATGTATGTATAGAAACTCAAATATTATACATACATATGAACAACAATAACATAATAATCCAGGTAATATGCAAGTGAAGTCGAAAGAAAGTAGGATATAAGCAGATTCTATCGTTACTTTGTAGGGTACAAAATCGGTTCTATAAATTTTTGCTCAATAAAAGATATTATACATGCATACAAACAATAATAATATAGGCTGTGTAATAAGCAAACGATATCTAAGGATAGTACGACATAAGCAAATTCTACCAGTACTTTTTGAAGTACAGAGTTTGGTTCCAATAAATTCATCCTGAAAAGAATATTATACATACATATATCATATAACAAGAAATTATCTTTAAAATATCCTCAATTTTTTTTTAAAAATATCTCAAATGATATTTCGACTCTCCAAAATTAGACTACATAAATGAACTATATTTAAATGTCATTTGTGGACTAAATTTACCACAATCCATTTACCTATTTCATTTGAATACATGTGTGATGTGTTTATTAATTTCGCTTAAATATCATATGTAGTTTAAAAAAAAGCTTAAATCATCTGGTGCCCCTTAAAATTATCCGCATAATTCATTTAAATACCTTAACTAAGGCTTGTACATATTGAATATCTATACCCCTTAAAATTAATATATATTTAACATTTTTTTGACAATCAACCAAAATATGAAATGTGTGTATTACATTTGTTGTGACATGGCAGTCACATGACAAATTGATGAATTAAATGATAACATGTGACATTTGAATCCAAAAATATATTTAAAAAATGAAATTCTAATTATTTTTACTATTTTAATCTATTTTATTAACTAAATTTTTTTTTTTAAAGAATATTCTAAAAAATCTCACTCACCCACCCATGGCAACCACTCCTTTTTCTCTCATGTTAGATCCAAACGGCCAAATCATAACATCCTCGACACACCGTCCCTCCCTCAATCTATTTTTCAACTATAATCTTCTTCTCTTCATCCGATTTTGGTACAAGGAATATGAATAATGTTTCATCGTATGATTATGAATTTCTATCATCATGATCGGAAAAAATGGTGTTATCGAAAATATTTTTTTGAATTTGAAAAACTCTTCGTTTTTTTAACTATCAAATTTAATTAATTGATGTGATTGTTTATTATTGGATTACATTGACATAAGTTTATGTCGGGAACAAACCTCGTTGGAAAAATTAAAATTTCACCAGAAATTAGAGTTCTTAAATTTGAATCATTGATTTTGATATCTGCATAATCGATTTTAATATATGATGATGAATTGTAGTAAAGTTAAGAAAGAAGAAGGTAAAAAAATACAAAAAACTATATTAAAAGTCATTGATTTACAGTGTTTTAGATGAAAACGATGATGGTAATGGAAAGGAAGAGATGGCTAATGAAAAGAAAGAGAAGAGAAGGGTGGATGGCGATAGTGGCAATGGCGGCGATGTCGCCAAAAATGAGTGGTGTTGAAAAAAAGTGATATGGCTAAAGAAGAAAAAAAAAAGAGATTATAAAAAAAAATAACAAAAAATTGCCCCTTCACGCGCCCCAATGTATGTGTGTTGCGCTCTCTTTATCATGTCAGCTAAAAGTGTTCCATAGATACTCATTTTGAACAATAAAAGTGTTCAATAGGTACAAGTCTTAATTGAAGGGTTTAAATGAATTATGTGGACAATTCTAAGGGGCCGCAGATTATTTAAGCCTAAAAAAAATAATTAAAAAATCCATATTCCTCGTTTTCTACAAATTGTTCAATACTAGTATTATTTTTTTTTATCCTAATTTATGTGTCACTTTTTATTTATCAAAATTTGATTAATAGTATAAATTTTTATTTTAATCCAATTTAGTTTAAATGAACTCAAATAAACTAAAAGTGTCACCACGGATAAATTCACCCTGCTAACACCTTACCTTGTAGATTTACATTTCTCGTATAATTTGTGAGCTATTACATAAAAGCGAATACCCAAAAAGAAAAAAAGTTACTCCAATTCTAAATTATTGAAAACTAAAGTAGTAGGAGAATTAAAAGTGAAAAAACTCAAAAAAAATAAAATAAAAATCACCTGGGAGAAGCTCCGATGAGGATGAGTTTTGAGAAGAGTTCAGGGCGTCGAATGGAAGCGAGAATTCCGATCATGGCGGAGACAGAGTGTCCGACATAGGAACAACGATCGATACCAAGAGAATCGAGAATATGTAGAAGATCATCAACATATGGGTCAAGTGTCGTATAACGTCGGAAATCGAAGAAATCAGGATTTACACTTCCGGCACAGACAAGGTCATACAGAACAACACGGTAATCTCGGAGAAAAAAAGGTAAAATTCGATTCCAAGCGGATTGGTCTGTACCGAACCCATGGGCTAAAACCAAAACTCTTTCGCCGGAACCGACGACCCGAACGTTCAGAGCATCCAAAAGGGTCTGACCCATTTGAGATTTTTTGCTTTTTTTTTTTAATTGGAGGAAACAAAAAATGAAGAATACTAAATTTTTGTAGTCTCTTTTTTTTTTTAGATTTTCTTTTTTTGTTGTTGTTTAATGGTTGGGTAGGGTTGTGTGAATGGGAAAAGTCATTGGAGGAGTGTGGTACTTATAAAGTTGCCAAAAGACATCTAATTACTTCATCCGTCTTATAATTTATATGAGTTAATTTAATTTGATATGAAATTTAAGAAAATAATTTTTTTTATTTGCATGTTGCCTTTTATTAGAGTTAATTTAATTAATTTTCAAATCTTTCAATTATATTTTAAAATAAAATTTTAGATATTCAAAAAACTATGCAGAAAATATTTGTAAATTGTGAATTTTTTTTCATTTCAATATAATGAAAAAATACAACTTAAAATGTTAGTTGAAATTCATATTGTTTGAATCTCAAAAAAGGAAACTATTACAACTAAAAAGAAACGCAGGGAGTAAAACTTATGGTCTAAAATTTGACGATAAATCATTTATTAAGAATAAAAATATTATTTCAAAGTTTAATTGTTTTGAAATATAGAAATATATTTTAAGATTAATTAAAAAGAAAAGTGAGTGTGTTTTTGGATTGAGGACTTTTGGTTCTTTAATTAACAAAAAAATATATAATCAATTTCGTACTATATTTTAAAGGTATATTGAATTTATTTTTTGTACGTACTTAATATTACATGATTAGTAATTATACTTTACAAAGTTGACTTGTGAAAAACACGTAAAACGTTTAAACCGGAAAAAAAAAACATTTCGTCTAAATTATATCTCTATTGACTATTCATTCTTTTTCCAATTTGTATATTTTAAAGAAAATCAGCACTAGACATTTCCGCTAAATATAACTATGGCCACTTATTTTTTAGTGTAATGGAGTATAAGGTCTCATTTCTTTAGGAGGTTTGAATTTGAATGGTTTAATATTAGATGATTAAAATAAATTTATTTATATTAAGATTAAAATATTTATTAAATTTAAATATATCCAATTATTCATATTTTGAATAAAGTTTTAATATCATTAATGAAGAGGTAATACTTTGTATAAATAATTTTCAGTACCATTTTATCGAAATTATTATTCACCAATCACCATCATTATCCATTTTACCATTACAACTATTATCACTTATCAACCATTCGTCACTAACCATCTCTATTATCACAGTCATCACAACTATCAATCATTATTGTCACTTCCATCAATATAATTATATCCACAATTATCGCCGTCACCTCCATTACCACTATCAATCACTATTACCATGGTGATCTCTAGTACCAATCACCTCCACTATGTCGTTTGGTTGGGAACAAGTTATTTCAGGATTAGTTATCCTGGGATTAGCTATCCTGAGATAACTTATTCCATCACTATAATATAAATGATGAGATAAGTTATCCCAAACATGAAAATCAAACAAGACACAAAAATTTTATCCCATCACTATTTTCTTATTCCATGACTATTTATTTTTATCTTTCACACTAAACGATTATATAACTAGCATTGCCATCAACTACGTACTACCAAAAAATCGACAATCACCACACATTCTTTAACCCCACCATTGACATCAGCAACTACTAGTTAATTATCATCGACCAACCTCAACCAAAATAAATAAGGCGCAAAGCTACTCATTTTTATAAACATAAAAGAATGCAAGTGTCAAACGTACTTCCTAAATTAAAAGATTATTTTAGACAAACTCCAAACATATATAATAACTATTTTTGTCAAGTTCTTTGTTTTAGTTCTATCGTGTGCCATATTTTAAATGGACGTCCATAATTTGTTGTACTTGTATAAACTCAATGTCAGAAGACTTGTCTATTGGCTACAAATTAATCTAGTGTACCTTTGTTTATTTGGACAACATTATCTATTTTAGATTTTCGAAACCTTGATAAATACAATAAGTCAATAATTTTGTCTTTTCCTATTAGGGCAGTTCAACTGTTACTTTCTTTGGTTCATAATGAAATATCCTATGAATTTTATTTTGTACAAAAAACTATTCCAAGGGGATAAGACAAAAAAAGAAAGGTACCTTAATATGTTAAAGGAAAAAATTGAGGAAAATTTAAATAGATTATCGTAATTTTGTTGATTCAAATGGATATTTGAATTTTGAATTTGACTCTAACCTAATCATATTTTATTATTATATTCATTTGACGACTAATAAGATTGATTCAGAATTTATATTTGTCGAGGATAGTTCATGAGAGAAAAGTAAGCAACAAATACAAGAAACAAATAAATAGTTGTTAGAGTGGCTTAGAGTCTCATATTAGTTGAAAAATGAATTAGTGATCTGCTTATAATTAATATTTGAATAATCATTTTCTCATGAGCTAACTTTTGAGGTTGAGTTAGGCTCATGTGCATATCTTTATATGATATATTCATTCATGTTTGGCCTCCTGGTCCTCGCTCTTGTTGGGCTAGAGCGTAAAGGGGTGTTAGAGTCTCATATTGGCAGCGGAATAGACCCGTACTTTGCTTATATGGACTAAGATTATTATTTCCTCATGAGCTAGATTCGGGATTAATTAAGTTAGATTCATATGTCATATTTTTACAATATATACCGTATTTCCTCATCATAGTGCAATTTTTTTTAAAAAAATATTTAATAAATAAAGATAACTCAATAAACTATATCTTATATTTTTTGAATGGTCATAAAAAGCTAAAACGATCGTTAAAATGGGACGGAAAGGGTAATGTAGAGAAGATAAAAGCCAAAACACTTTAATGAGTTTGTGAATTGTGAGTCATTGATGGAGATGATATTGCATAAAGACCACGAGGGTGTGTGCTGTCATTTATGAATAACCAACTAAATTATCAATATCCAGCAACTTCCTCATAAATTTGCATTGTATTCACTCTTTATCTCACCAAACATATATACATGTCATTAATATTGTTTTCCAAAATAAATTAATATGCACATATATAGTTGGGCTAAAAGGAGAGTGGATGATCAAGGGGACCCAAGAGAATACTTATCTACAAAAAATTCAAATCTAGTATCTTCAATAAATCCTTATATTGATTGATGAAATCCACCACTCAAAGCTAGTCATATCAAGGACTTGGCCTCACAAGTCAGAAAGCATTCATGACAATTTCTAGTACTACGCTTGTTTCCCCTTGTTAATTTTCTTTGTTTATAATATCACGCGGTGTGAATTCTGATTAATTTAGATTGATATTGTATAAGATTTAGACGAACCTGATATTTTTGTTAAGGGTGAAAGAATCGTATATTCATTTCATTACCGTTCTAATTTGTTTCTTTATTGACATGATATATAAATATGTTGTTTAATTTGGACTCAACTCACATTTATGTCCTTCAATTTTTGGTGTGCACAAGTAGAAACTTTAATTTGTATAAAGTTAAACAAGTAGACACACATGAGTCATATGTGGCATAATACATGTAGGACACAAATTGTTATGTAGGATGTCACGTAGGACGTATGTGTCTATTTGTTCAACTTTATATAAGTTTAAGTATCTATTTATGCTCACCCAAAATTGGAGGGCATAAATATGAGGGGTAAAGACATAAAGACACAATTAAAGTTGTCCCGTATTTGCATAAAGACACCTTAACTTTCCAAGTGTCCTATCACCCCACAAAACTATTTAATATCGTTGTAAATGGGTCATTTTGACCCATTCCCTCGTCTATGTAGTGGCGTGTGTTGCTCACTCCCTGTGATAAAATTCAATCTGACCCGACCCGACCCTATTCTTTGAAGAAAAATCGTCTTCTCCTTTTCTTTTCTTATTTCTCAACTTTCCATAAAATCTGAAGAAATAGAAAAGTTTTCTCGCTGTGTTGGTGTTGAAATCGACCTACTATAGTTGCCATTGTTAGGATTTTATAGTTTTTCGTTGTGTTTTTTAGTAATTGCTACTGTAGGGATATGGAAAAACCATGAAATCGAAAAATTAGGGCTATCAATGGCTATTTTGGGTTTAAATTTGGGGAAGATGATATAAAGTGATTAAATAATTAATAATAAAGAACGAAAATGACACGTGGCACTTTTAAATTGGTCCATGGCAGTGAAAACGCTGCATGACGTGCCTCATGTGCGTGGTAACAACCCAAACGAGGAAATGGGTCAAAATGGCCCATTTACAAAGATATTAAATAGTTATGTGGGGTGATAGGACACTTTGAAAGTTAAGGCGTCTTTATGCAAATACGGGACAACTTTAATGGGGTCTTTATGTCTTTTCTCAAATATGAGCTAAGACCAAGTTGAATGACATATTTATGTATTATGTCATCTTTATTTGTTTGTACGATATATACTAGTGTTTATGTCGATTTTTCAGGAAAGTAGCATGGACAAGTCTCATTGCATGTCTTTAGCGGATTTGGCTCCTCTCCATTACTCTTTCCCTCAATTTCGTCAAGTACACATCTAAATAAGAGACATGTGTACTATTCAATTATTAAAGGTCAAGATTATATTGCATTAACTAGTATAATAATCATAGTTAAATAAATAAGTTTTGGAAAAATTCTCTCCAAATTTAGTAAGAATATTTAACTCTTCTCAATTTTTGGGAGAAAATGGCTAAATGAGTCCCCAACCTATTACCGGATTCTTAACTACACACTTATATTTTACGGGAGTCCTATTACCCCCTAAACTATTTAAAATTGAAATTATTACCTCCCTAAATGCCTACGTGGCAAAGTGAGTGTATTTAACTCTCTTTGAGAGAGTGAAGACCAAAAATAAATATTAAAACTTTATTTTTAATATTCTTTTCATTTTTTCCCCTTAATTTGTTTCTTTTTTAAAAAAAATTTAAAAAGGAAGTCAAATTAAAACACCCAAAGTAATTGAAAAATCAAAACAAACAAAATCAAAAGAAAAAAAAAAAGCTACAAAACAATTTGTAAACTAAGCTCCTTTCTTCCTCGGAGCTCCAAGCGACGGTTCGCCGCCGCCGCATTGATACCGGAAAATCGAGGTACATAGTTGAAGCCAACCTCAATCACACCAAACTTGAAACTCCTATGAAATTGTTAGTTATATAACTCTCATCATCATAGGTATGCCATGGAAATAGCACAAAAAGCTTGGATAGATTCATCCGACAACTATCTCATCTCTAATTTCTTTTCTTTTTCTTAGCAACTTAGTAGAGCATTCATGTCAGCCATCAAATTTCACCATCACGATCTGGAAATCACCACCATAAATCATAGATTTCCCACTCTCCACAATCAAAAACTATATCTTAAGTAAATTACTTTACACCCATTTTCAAAATCAACTTATAGTCATTAAAACTCCATTGAAATACCATTTTGAAGCTATTGTAACAAACTTTTTCAGTTAACAAAATCCATTCAAACAACTTAATAATGATGGAAATCTCTAAAAAAAAAAAAGTTCTCAAAATTTCCTCATCGAAAAAGATTCTGACGGACAATTTATTTTTTAGGTCAATTAAATTGACATTAAATCTTATCATTTATGCACCTATTCCATGACCATAAATTTAATAATAATTTTAGATTTAATAAAAAAAAGAAATTTAAAAAGGGAAGAAAAAATGGCATTGATGTGTTCAGGGATTTAAAGAAAACGGAAGAAGAGAAAGGAAAGAAATGTCAGTAAAAAAGGTAACAGAATAAAAAAAATAAAAAATTATATATGTCAAACGCGTGTATTTCACTGATCAACATAAATGTGGTTGTGACTTTTTAAGGAGGTAATAATTTCATTTTTAAATAGTTTAGGGGGTAATAGGACCCCCATAAAGTATAAGTGTGTAGTTGGAAATTCGGTAATAGATTAGGGGCTCATTTGATCATTTTCTCCAATTTTTGATATCCATATATTTATATCATTAATTTATTTTATATTTTATATTTAAATATTGAAATTATGGAACATGAACTTAACAACGTTTAATTTGTTTAG
>JAJOOO010008355.1:0-27654 GCA_029582685.1 Solanum piurae | reverse complement strand
CATTGGTCTTTTACCACTATATTTTTCCGAATTCATGTTCAAGTTTAAAATAATTAATATTATGAAAAACAAGCAAGATAATATAACAAAAAAAATAACTTAATTAATAAACAAATAAAAAATTAAAGTTGGAACGAATGTACCAAACGTCTACGTAAAAGTAGACGTATAACCAAAGCCGGAATTGAGAGATGCCAATTGAAGCTTCCGATTTACTTCAAATAAATCTCCAAAATCCGAACTCCAAGCCAATATCACAAAATAATAATTATGAATTTATGAGAGATTGAAAATTGAAAGATTTTGTAAGATGTTAATGAGATAATTTGTGAATTTGTTATTTAAATAAAAGAATATGGGTATATTTATAGTGTTAAGGGGTTAGAGAGGGGTGGGGGGCTGTTTTGAGCCGTTTTGGGCCCCAGCCCAACGGCTCAATTTAAACGTTCACTTAAAAGAAAATATATATATATATATATTAAATGACCGTTGAACCGGTTCAACCGGACCGGAACCGGATCAACCGGATAAAAAACTGGGTTCCATTTCGGTACTGATTCCGGTACCCTTAAGACCGGTTCCTTACCGGTTCAACCGATATCGAACTTACCGATACGGGAACTAAACCGGAACCGGACCGGACCGGTCAAAAACCTGTCTGTTTGCCAGCTGGCTGAATCGCACCAATCACCTTAGAATATCGATACGAATAAAATATCAAAATTTAATATTTTCTTGTGGCTGCCCGAAAAATATCAAAAATTTTAATTTGTAAACGTCTGAAAACTTAAAATCAAGAAAAAGACATAAAAACATCTCAAATAATTTCTGAATCGCACCAGTCACCTTCGAATATCAATACGAATAAAATATCAAAATTTTATATTTTTTTGTGACTGCTAGAAAAATATCAAAAATTTAAATTCGTAAACATCCAAAAAGTATAAAAATCAAGAAAAAGACAAAAAAAATACCTCAAAAAATTTTCAAATGGCACCAGTCACCTTAGAATATCGACACGAATAAAATAGCAAAATTTGAAATTTTTTCATGACTGCCCGAAAAATATCTAAATTTTAATTCGTAAACGTCTGAAAAATATAAAAATCAAGAAAAGACCTCATAAAAATTCTGAATTGCACCAGTCACCTTAGATTATTGATAACAAATAAAATATAAAAAATTTACATTATTTCGTGACTGCCTGAAAAATATCAACAAATTTAATTCGTAAGCGTCTTAAAAATATAAAAATCAAGAAAAAGACATAAAAACATCTCAAAAAAATTCTGAATCGCACCAGTCACCTTAGAATATCGATACAAATAAAATATCAAAATTTCAAATTTTTTCGTGACTTTCCGAAGAATATCAAATATTTTAATTCCTAAACGTCCAAAAAATATAAAAATCAAGAAAAAGACATAAAAACACACACAAGGCATTGATACCAATGTCAAACAAGACTCCACACTTTCGCTAGTGTGCAATGTTCATCATAAGAGACCTGAAAAAATTCTCGAATCGCACCAGTCACCTTAGAATATCGATACGAATAGAGTATCAAAATTTTTAAAAAAATTCGTGACTGCCCCAAAAATATCAAAAAATTTAATTCATAAACGTCCGAAAAATATAAAAATCAAGAAAAAGACATAAAAACACCTCAAAAAATCCTGAATCGCACAAATCACCTTAGAATATCGATACGAATAAAATATCAAAATTTTAAATTTTTTCGTGACTGCTCGAAAAATATAAACAAATTTAATTTGTAAACGTCCGAAAAATTTAAAAATCAAGAAAAAAGACATAAAAACACCTCCACAAAATTTTAGAATCGCACCCGTCATCTTAGAATATCGATATGAGTAAGTTATCAAAATATTAATTTTTTTTCATGACATCCCGAAGTATATAAGAATCAAGAAAAAGATATTAAAACACCTCAAAAAATTCTCGTATCGCACCACTCACCTAAGAATATGGATACGAATAACAAATCAAAATTTTACATTTATTCGTGACTGTCCAAAAAATATCAAAAAATTTAATACGTAAACGTCCGAAAAATATGTAAATAAAGAAAATATAATACAAACACCTCAAAAAATTCGCGAATCGCACCAGTCACCTGAGAATATCTAACGAATAAACTATCAAAATTTTACATTTTTTCGTGACTGCGCGAAAGATATCAAAAATTATAATTTGTTAACGTCCTAAACATATAAAAATCAAGAAAAAGAAGTAAAAACACTTTAACAAAATTCCGGAATAGCTCCAGTGACCTTAGAATATCGATACGAATATAATATCAAAATTTTACATTTTTTCGTGACTGCCCAAAAAATATAAAAAAATTTAATTCATAAAAGTCCAAAAAATAAATATTTCAAGAAAAAGACATAAAAACTCCTCAAAAAATTCACGAATCGCACCAGTCACCTTAGAATATTGATACGAATAAAATATTAAAATTTTACATTTTTTTGTGATTCCCAAAAAAATATCAAAAAAATTAATTTTTAACGTTCGAAAGATATAGAAATAAAAAAAAGACATAAAAACATCTTAAAAAATTTCCGAATCGCACCAGTCACCTTAGAATATCGATACGAATAGAATATAAAATTTTTAAGTTTTTTTTGTGACTGCTCGAAAAATATCAAAAATTCTAATTTGTAAACGTCCAAAAAATATAAGAATCAAGAAAAAGACTTAAAAACACCTCAAAAAATTCCCGAATAGCACAAGACAGCTTAAAATATCGATACAAATAAGATATCAAAAATTTATATTTTTGCGTGACTGCCCGAAAAATCCCAAAATTTTTAATTCGCAAACGTTCAAAAAATATAAGAATAAAGAAGAAGACATAAAAACACCTCAAAAAATTTACGAATCACACCAGTCACCTTAGAATATTGGTACAAGTAAAATATTCCAAAAAATATAAAATCAAGAAAGAAACATAAAAACACCTCAAAAAATTCTGAAATCGCACCACTTACCTTATCATATTGATAACGAATAAAATTTCAAAATTGTACATCATTTCGTGACTGCCGGAAAAATATCAAAAAATTTAATTCGTAAACGTCTGAAAAATACAAAAATCAATATAAAGACATAAAAATACCTCAAAACATTCACGAATCGCACCAATCACCTTAGAATATCGATACGAAAAAAATATCAAAATTTTATGTTTTTTCGTGACTTCCCGAAAAATATCAAAAAAATTAATTCTTAAACGTCTGAAAAAACATAAAATTCAAGTAAAAGACATAAAAACACCTCAAAAAAATCACCGAATCGCGCCAGTCACCTTAGAATATCGATACAAATAAAATATCATTTTTTTTATTTCCGTGTGACTGCCCAAAATATCAAAAAAAAAAATTGTAAACATCTAAATATCGATACGAAAAAAATAAATTACATTTTTTCATGACTGTCCAAAAAATATCAAAATTTTTAATTTGTAAACGTCCGAAAAATATAAAAATCATGAAAAAGACATAAAAACACTTCAAATTTTTTTTCGAATCGCACCAATCACCTTAGAATATCGATACAAATGAAATATCTAAATTTTATATTTTTTCATAACTGTCAGAAAAATATCAAAAAATTGAATTTATTAACGTTCAAAAACTATAAAAATCAAGAAAAAGAGATAAAAGCACCTTAAACAATTCCCGAATTGCACCAGTCACCTTAGAATATCGATACGACTAAAATATATAAAAAATACATTTTTTCATAACTGCCCGAAAAATATCAAAAAAATTAATTCTTAAACGTCTAAAAAATATAAAAATCAAGAAAAAGACATAAAAACACCTCAAAAAATTCCCGAATCGTACCCGTCACATTAGAATATTTATACGAATAAAATATTCTAAAAAATATAAAAATCAAGAAAAAGACATAAAAACACCTCATAAAATTTCTGAATTGCACCAATCACCTTAGAATATCGATACGAATAAAATATCAAACTTTTCTATTGTTTCATGACTTCCCAAAAGATATCAAAATTTTTGATTCGTAAATGTCCGAAAAATATAAAAATCAAGAAACAGCAATAAAAACATCTCAAAAAATCACCGAATCGCACCAGTCATCAGAAAATATTGATACTAATAAAATATCAAAAATTAAATTTTTTCCTGACTACCCAAAAATTATCAAAAATTTTAATTCGTAAACCTTCAACCAATATAAAAATCAAGAAAGAGACATTAAAACACCTCAAAAATTCCCAAATCGCTCCATTCATCTTAGAATATCGATATGAAATGAATAACAAAATTTTACATTTTTTTCGTGATTTCCTTAAAAATATCAAATAATTTAATTCGTAAACGTCCGAAAAATATAAAAATCAAGATAAAGATATAAAAATACCTCAAAAAATTTCCGAATCGTACCTATCACCTTAGAATATCGATATGAAAAATATATCCAAATTTTATGTTTTTACGTGACTGCCCGAAAAATATCAAAAATTTTAATTCGTAAACGTCTGAAAAACATAAAATTCAAGTAAAAGACATAAAAACACCTCAAAAAAAATTTGAATCGTACTAGTCACCTTATAATATTGATACGAATAAAATAACAAAATTTAACATTTTTTTGTGACTGCCCAAAAAATATCAAAAATTTTAATTCGTAAATGTCGGGAAAATATATAATTCAAGAAAAAGACATAAAAGCTTCTCAAAAAATTCACGAATCGCACCAATCACCTTAGAATATTGATACGAATAAAATATCAAAATTTTACAGTTTTTCGTGAGTAACAAAAAAATATAAAAAATTTTAACTCTTAAACGTTCGAAAGATATAGAAATAAAAAAAAAGGTATAAAAACATCTCAAAAAATTTCTGAATCGCACCAGTCACCTTAGAATATCGATAGGAATAGAATATCAAATTTATACATTTTTTCGTGATTGCTCGAAAAATATCAAAAATTCTAATTTGTAAACGTCCGAAAAATATAAGAATAAAGAAAAAGACTTAAAAACGATTCAAAAAATTCCCGAATAGCACCAGTCACTTTATAATATTGATAACAACAAAAATATCAAAATTTTACATCATTTCGTGACTGCCTGAGAAATATCAAAAAATTTAATTTGTAAACGTCTGAAAAATACAAAAATCAATATAAACACATAAAGACACCTAAAAAAATTCACGAATTGCACCAGTCACCTTATAATATCGATACGAATGAAATATCAAAATTTTAAATTATTTTGTGACTGCCCAAAAAATATCAAAATTTTTAATTCGTAAACGACTGAAAAGTATAAAATTAATATAAAGACATAAAAACACCTCAAATCATTCCCGAATCGCACAAGTCACTTTAGAATATCAATACGAATAATATATCAAAATTTAATATTTTTTCCAAACTACCCGAAAAGTATCAGAAACTCTAATTCGAAAATGTTTGAAACGTATAAAAATCAAGAAAGAGACATAAAAATACCTCAAAAATTCCCGAATCGCACTAGTCACCTTAGAATATTGATACGAATAAAATATTAAAAATTTACATTTTTTCGTGAATTCCCAAATAATATCAAAAAAATTAATTTGTAAACGTCCAAAAAATATTAAAATCAAGAAAAAGATATAAAAACCCACAAAAAATCCGAATCGCACCACTCACCTTAGAATATCGATATGAATAAAATATAAAAAAATTACATTATTTCGTGACTGCCCGAAAAATATCAAAAATACTTAATCGTAAATGTTTAAAAAATTTGGAAATCCAGAAAAAGACATAAAAATACCTGAAAAAATTCCCGAATCACACCAGTCACCTTAGAATATTGATACGAATAAGATATCAATATTTTACATTTTTTAGTGACTATCCGAAAAATATAAAAATCAAGAAAAAGACATAAAAACACCTAAAAAATCCAGAATCGCACCAATCACCTTAGAATATCGATACGAATAAATTATCAAAATTTAAATTTTTTCGTGATTACCCAAAAATATCAAAATTTAATTTATAAACGTCCGAAAAATATAAGAATCAAGAAAAAGACTTAAAAACACCTCAACAAAATTCTAAAATCGCACCAGTCATCTTAGAATATCAATACGAATAGGTTGTCAAAATTTTACATTTATTAGTGACATCTCAAAAAATATAAAAAGATTTAATTCGTAAACGTTCGACAAATATATAAAAAAAAAAAAGATATATAACCACACCTCAAAAAAAAATTGAATCGCACCAGTCACCATAGAATATCGATACGAATAAAATATCAAAATTTTACATTTTTTCGTGACTTCCTTTAAAATATCAAAAAATTATTTTGTAAACGTCCGAAAAATTTAAAAATCAACAAAAAGACATAAAAACACCTCAAAAAAAATTCGAATCTCACCAATCACCTTAGAATAGCGATACAAATAGAATATCAAAATTTTAAGATTTTTCGTGACATCCTGAAAAATATAAAAAACTTTAATTCGTAAACGTCCGAAAAAATATGAAAATCAAGAAAAAGAAATAAAAATACCTTAAAAAATTTCGGAATCGAACCAGTCACCTCAGAATATCGATCTGAACAAAATATCAAAATTTTACATTATTTCGTGACTACTCTAAAAATACCAAAAAATTTAATTCGTAAACATTCGAAAAATATATAAATCAAGAAAAAGACATAAAAACATCTCAAAAAATTCCCGAATCGCACCAGTCTCCTTAGAATATCGATAAGAATGCAATATCAAAAGTCATAATTTGTAAATGTTCGAAAAATATATAAATCAAGAAAAAGACATAAAAAAACCTCAAAAAATTCGCAAATCCTACCAGTCACCTTAACATATCGATACGAATAGAATATCAAAATATTAAATTTCGTTACTGCCCGAAGAATATCAAACATTTTAATTTGTAAACGTCTGAAAAATATAAAAATCAAGAAAAAGAAATAAAAACAACTGAAAAAATTTCCGAATTGCACTAGTCACATTAGAATATCGATATGAATAAAATATCAAAATTTAATTCGTAAATGTCCGAAAAGTATAAAAATTAAGGAAAAGACATAAAAATACCTCAAAAATCCCGAATCGCACCAATCACCTTAGCATATCTATACGAATAAAATATCAAAATTTGACATTTTTCCGTGACTGCCCGAAAAATATCAAATTTTTTAATTTGTAAACGTCTGCAAAACTTAAAATCAAGAAAAAGACATAAAAACACCTCAACTAATTTTTGAATCGCACCAGTCACATTAGAATATCGATACGAATAAAATATCAGCTTTTTACAGTTTTTCGTGACTGCTAGAAAAATATCAAAACTTTAAATTCGTAAACGTCCAAAACATATAAAAATCAAGAAACAGACAAAAACAATACCTCAAAATTTTTTCAAATGGCACCAGTCACCTTAGAATATCGATACGAATGAAATATAAAATTTATAAATTTTTTCACGACTGCCCGAAAAATATAGAAAAATTTAATTCGTAAATGTCTGAAAAATATAAAAACAAAGAAAAAAACATAAAAACACTTCAAAAAAATTCCCGAATCGCACCAGTCACCTTAGAATATCGATAAGAATGAAATATCAAAATTTCTAATTATTTCGTGACTATCCGAAAAATATTAAAATTTTTAATTATTAAACGTGCAAAAAATATAAAAAGACATAAAAAGACCTCAAAACAATTCCGAATCGCACCAGTCACCTTAGATTATTGATAACGAATAAAATATCAAAATTTTACATTATTTCGTGACTGTCTGAAAAATTTCAAAAAATTTAATTCGTAAGCTTCTGAAAAATATAAAAATCAAGAAAAAGACATAAAAACATCTCAAAAAAATTTCGAATCGCACCAGTCACCGTAGAACATCGACACAAATAAAATATCAAAATTTCAAATTTTTTCGTGACTGCCCGAAGAATATCGAACATTTTAATTCCTAAACGTCCAAAAAATTTAAAAATCAAGACTCCACAGTTTCGCTAATGTGTACTGTTCATCATAAGAGACTTGAAAAAATTGACAAATCGCACCAGTCACCTTAGAATATCGATACGAATAAGATATCAAAATTTTAAAAAAAAATCGTGACTGCCCCAAAAATATCAAAAAACTTAATTCGTAAACGTCCGAAAAATATAAAAATCAAGAAAAAGACATAAAAATACCTCAAAAAATCCTGAATCGCACCAATCACCATCAAATATCGATACGAATAAAATATCAAAATTTTAATTTTTTTCGTGACTACTCAAAATATATAAAAAATAGTAATTCGTAAACGTCCGAAAAATATAAAAATCAAGAAAAAAGACATAAAAACACCTCAAAAAAATTCTAGAATCGCACCAATCATCTTATAATATCGATACGAATAAGGTATCAAAATTTTAAATTTTTTCATGACAGCCCGAAAAATATAAAAAAATTTAACTATTAAACGTTGGAAAAATATAAGAATCAAGAAAAAGATATCAAAACACCACAAAAAATTCTCGAATCGCACCACTCACCTAAGAATATGGATACGAATAACAAATCAAAATTTTACATTTATTCGTGACTGTCCAAAAAATATCAAAAATTTTAATTAGTAAACTTCCGAAAAATATGTTAATCAAGAAAAAAACATACATATACCACAAAAAATTCGCGAATCGCACCAGTCACCTTAGAATATCTAACGAATAAACTATCAAAATTTTACATTTTTTCGTTACTACGCGAAAGATATCAAAAATTATAATTTGTTAACGTCCTAAAAATATAAAAATCAAGAAAAAGAAATAAAACAACTTTTACAAATTTCCGAAATCGCTCCAGTGACCTTAGAATTTCGATACGAATATAATATCAAAATTTTACATATTTTTGTGACTGCCCGAAAAATATCAAATAAATTAATTTGTAAACGTCCGAAAATTACAAAAATCAAGAAAGATATCAAAACGTCTCAAAAAATTCCCGAATCACACCAATCACCTTAATATAACCATACTAATAAGATATCAAAATTTTAAATTTTTTCGTGATTGCCCGAAAAATATCAAAAAATTTAATTTTTAAACGTCTAAAAAACATAAAATTCATGTAAAAGACATAAAAACACCTGAAAAAAATCCTGAATCGCACCAGTCACCTTAGAATATTGATACGAATAAAAAACCAAAATTTAACATTTTTTCATGACTGCATGAAAAAAATCAAAAATTTTAATTCGTAAATGTCCAAAAAATATATAATTCAAGAAAAAGACATAAAAACTCACGAATCGCACCAGTAACCTTAAAATATTGATACGTATAAAATATTAAAAATTTACAATATTTTTTGATTGCCGAAAAAATATCGAAAAAATTAATTTTTAAACGTTCGAAAGATATAGAAATAAAAAAAAGACATAAAAACATCTCAAAAATTTCCGAATCGCACCAGTCACCTTAGAATATCGATACGAATAGAATATCAAATTTATACGTTTTTTTGTGACTGCTCAAAAAATATCAAAAATTCTAATTTGTAAACGTTCAAAAAATATAAGAATCATGAAAAAGACTTAAAAACACCTCAAAAAATTTCCTAATATCACCAGACACGTTAAAATATCGATACAAATATGATATCAAAATTTTACATTTTTGCGTGACTACCCAAAAAATCCCAAAAATTTTAATTCGTAAACATCCGAAAAATATAAGAATAAAGAAGAAGACATAAAAACACCTCAAAAAAATTCCCAAATCGCACCAGTCATCTTAGAATATTGATATGAACAGAATATAATTTTTTTTTCATTTTTTCGTGATTGCCTGAACAATATCAAAATTTTAATTTGTAAACGTCCGAAAAATGTAAAAATAAAAAAAAAGACATAAAAATACCTCAAAAAATTTCTGAATCACAACAGTCACCTTAGAATATCGGTACAAATAAAATATTATGAAAAATATAAAATCAAGAAAAAAACATAAAAACACCTCAAAAAATTCTAGAATCGCACCAATTACCTTATAATATTGATAACAAATAAAATATCAAAATTTTACATCAATTCGTGACTGCCTGAAAATTATCAAAAATATAAATTCTTAGACGTCTGAAAAATTCAAAAATCAATATAAAGACATAAAAACCCTCAAAAAATTCACGAAACGCACCATTCACATTAGAATATCGATACGAATGAAATATCATAATTTTAAATTATTTTATGACTGCCCGAAAAATATCAAAAAAATTTAATTCGTAAACGTTTGAAAAATCTAAAGATTAAGAAAAAGACATAAAAACACATCAAAAATTTCCCGAATCGCACCATTCACCTTAGAATATAGATATGAACAAAATATCAAAATTTTACATTTTTTCGTGGCTGCTCGAAAAATATAAAAATCTGGAAAACGACATAAAAACACCTCAAAAAATTCTAGAATCAAACCAATTTTCTTAGAATATCGATACGATTAAAATTTCAAAATCCTACATTTTTTTGTGAATGCCCAAAAAATATCAAAAATTTTAATTTGTAAACATCTGAAAAATATAAAAATGAAGAAAAATAAATAAAAACACATAAAAAAAATTCTGAATCACACCAGTCACCTTAGAATATCAATAAGAATAAAATATCAATATTTTACATTTTTCGTGATAGCCCGAAAAATATCACAATTTTAATTTGTTAACGTCCAAAAAATATATAAATTAAGAAAGAGTTATAGAAACACGCCTAAAAATTCCTTAATCGCACCACTCATCATAGAATAACGAAACAAATAAACTATAAAAATTATACATTTTTTTGTGAGTGCCCAAAAAAATTTTAAAAATTTAATTCGTAAACGTCCGAGAAATATAAATGTCAATAAAAAGACATAAAACCACCTCAAAAAATTTCCGAATCGCTCCAGTCACCTAAGAATATCGATACGAATTAAATATCAAAACCTTAATTTTTTTGTTACTGCCCATTAAATATGAAAAATAATAATTTGTAAACGTCCAAAAAATATATAAATCATTAAAAATACATAAACAATACCTCAAAAAATTCTCGAATCGTACCAGTCTCCTTAGAATATTGATACGAATAAGATTTAAAAATTTTACATTTTTTCGTGACTTCCCAAGAAATATCAAAAAATTTAGTTCGTAAACGTTTGAAAAATATAAAAATCAATAAAAAGACATAAAAATACCTCAAAAAATTCCCGAATCGCACCTGTCACCTTAGAATATCGGTACAAATAAAATATCAAAACTCTACATTATTTCGTGACTGCATGAAAAATATCAAAAAATTGAATTCTTAAATGTCCGAGAAATATAAAGATCAAGAAAAAGATATAAAAATACCTCAAAAAATTCCCGAAATACAATAGTCACTTTAGAATATCGATACGAATAAAATCTTAAATTCTTGCATTTTTTCATGAGTACCCAAAAAATATAAAAAAAATTAATTCGTAAACGTTAGAAAAATATAAAAATCAAGAAAGAGACATAAAAACACCTAAAAAAATTCTCGAATCGTAACAGTCACGTTAGAATATCGATATGAATTAAATACCAAAATTTTACTTTATTCGGGGCTGCCTAAAAAATATCTAAAAATTAAATTCGTAAACGTTCAAAAAATATAAAAATCAAGAAAAAGACATACAAATACCTGAAAAATTCTCGAATTGCACATGTCTAATTAGAATATTGATATGAATAAAATCTCAAAAATTTACATTTTTTTGTGACTGCCAGAAAAATATCAAAAAATATAATTCGTAAACGTCTGAAAAATATAAAAAGTAGGAAAAAGACATAAAACACATAAAAAAATTCCCAAATAGCACCAGCCACCTGAGAATATCGATACGAATATAATATCAATATTATATATTTTTTGTGACTGCCTGGAAAATATCAAAAAATTTAATTTGTAAACGTTCGAAAAATATAAAAATTAAGAAAAAGACATAAAAACACCTCAAAATATTCTCGAATCGCACCAGTCACCTTAGAATATCGATACGAATAAAATATCAAAATCCTATATTTTTTCGTGACTTCCCGAAATATGTCAAAAACTTTAATTTGTAAACGTCCAGAAAATATTAAAATAAGAAAAGATATAAAAACACCACAAAAAATTCTTGAATCGCACCAGTCATCTTAGAATATCGATATGAATAGGATATCAAAATTTTATATTTTTAGTGACTTCCCAAGAAGAATCAAAAACAATAATTCGTAAACGTCCGAAAAATATAAAAATCAACAAAAATACATAAAAATACCTCAAAAAATTCCCGAATCACACCAGTCACTTTAGAATATCGATACGAATGAAATTACAAAATCTTAATTTTTTCGCGACTGCCCATTAAATATCAAAAAATATAAAAATACATAAAAAATACCTCAAAAAATTCTCGAATCGTACCAATCTCCTTAGAATATTGATACGAATAAGATAAAAAACGTTACATTTTTCGTAACTTCCCAAGAAATATCAAAAAATTTAGTTCGTAAACATTTGAAAAATATAAAAATTAATAAAAAGACATAAAAATACCTTAAAAAATTCCCGAATCGCACCTGTCACCTTAGAATATCGGTACGAATAAAATATCAAACTTCTACATTATTTCGTGACTGCATGGAAAATATCAAAAAATTTAATTCTTAAACGTCCGAGAAATATAAAGATCAAGATAAAGATATAAAAACATATCAAAAAATTCCCGAAATGCAATAGTCACTTTAGAATATCGATACGAATAAAATCTTAAAATCTTGCATTTTTTCATGAGTGCCCAAAAAATATTAAAAAAAATTAATTCGTAAACGTTTGATAAGTATAGAAATCAAGATACATAAAAACACCTCAAAAAATTCCCGAATCGTAACAGTCACGTTAGAATATCGATATGACTAAAATACCAAAATTTTACTTTATTTCGGGACTGCCTAAAAAATATCTAAAAATTAAATTCGTAAACGTCCGAAAAATATAAAAATCAAGAAAAAGACATACATACACCTCAAAAATTGTCAAATTGCCCCAGTCTAATTAGAATATTGATATGAATAAAATCCCAAAAAATTAGATTTTTTCATGACTGCCAGAAAAATATCAAAAAATTTAATTCGTAAACGTCTGAAAAATATAAAAATCAACAAAAACAAATAAAACACATAAAAAAATTCCTGAATCGCACCTGCCACCTTAGAATATCGATATGACTAAAATATCAAAATTATACATTTTTTTGTGACTGCCTGAAAAATATCAAAAAATTTAATTCGTAAACATCAGAATAATATTAAAATCAAGAAAAATACAGAAAAATACCTCAAAAAATTCCAGAATCGCACCAGTCACATTAGAATATCGATACGAATAAAATATCAAAATCTTAATTTTTTCGTGACTGCCCATTAAATATCAAAAAAAATATTTTGTAAACATCCAAAAAATATAAAAATCAATAAAAAATACCTCAAAGAATTCTCGAATCGTACCAGTCTCCTTAGAATATTGATACGAATAAGATATAAAAACTTTTCATTTTTTCGTGACTTCCAAAGAAATATCAAAAAATTTAATTCGTAAACGTCTGAAAAATATAAAAATTAATAAAAAGACATAGAAATACCTCAAAAAAATTCTGAATCGCACATGTCACCTTAGAATATCGGTACAAATAGAATATCAAAATTCTACATTATTTCGTGACTGCATGAAAAATATCAAAAAATCTAATTCTTAAACGTCCGAGAAATATAAAGATCAGGAAAAAGATATAAAAACACCTCGAAAAATTCCCGAAACGCAATAGGCACCTTAGAATATCGATATGAATAAAATCTTAAAATCCTGCATTTTTTCATGAGTGCCCAAAAAATATAAAAAATAATAATTCGTAAACGTTTGAAAAATATAAAAATAAAGAAAGAGACATAAAAACACCTCAAAAAATTCCCGAATAGTAACAGTCACCTTAGAATATCGATATGAATAAAATACCAAAATTTTACTTTATTTTGGGACTGCCTAAAGAGTATCAAAAAATTAAATTCGTAAACGTCCGAAAAATATAATAATCAAGAAAAAGACATACAAACACCTAAAAAATTCTCGAATTGCATTAGTCTAATTATAATATTGATATGGATAATATAAATTAATTCGTAAACGTCTGAAAAATGTAAAGATGAAGAAAATGACATAAATCACCTCAAAAAATATTCGAATTGCACCAGTCAACTTAGAATATCAATACAAGTAAAATATCAAAATTTTACATTATTTTGTGACTGCCTGAAAAATATGAAAATTTTTAATTGGTAAGAGTTTGAAAAATATAAAAATTAAGAAAAACACATTAAAACACCTCAAAAAAATACCCGAAGCGCACCAATCACCTTAGAATATCAATACGAATGGAATATCAAAATTTCACATTTTTTCATGATTGTCCAAAAAATATCAAAATTTTTAATTCGCCAACGTCTGAAAAATAAAAAAAATCAAGAAACAAACATAAAAACACCTCCAAAAATTCACGAATCGCACCTGTCACCTTACAATATCGATACTAATAAAATATAAAAAATTTACATTTTTTCGTAATTTCCCAAAAATATCAAAAATTTTAATTCTAAACGTCCGAAAAATATATGATTGAAGAAAAAGACAGAAAAACACCTCAAAAAATATTTGGATCGCACCAGTCACATTAGAATATCGATACAAATAGAATATCAAAATTTTGCATTTTTTCGTGACTACTTTAAAAATATAAAAAAAATTAATTCGTAAACGTCCGAAAGTTATAAAAATTAAGAAAAAAACACAAAAACATGTCCAAAAATTCTCGAATCGCACTAGTCATCTTAGAATATCGATACGAATAAAATATAAAAAATTTACATTTTTTCGTGACTGTATTAAAAATATCAAAAAAAATTATTCGTAAAGGTCTCAAAAATTAAAAAATCAAGAAAAACACACAAAAACACCTCATAAAATTCCTGAATAGCACCAGATAACTTAGAATATCGATACGAATAAAATATCAAATAATTTACATTTTTGTGTGACTGCCAGAAAAATATCAAAAAATTAATTTAGAAAGTCCTAAAAATATAAACATCAAGTAAAAGTAATAAAAAACCCTCAAAAAATCCCGAATAGCACCAGAATATCGATACTAATATTGATATGAAAAAAATATCAAAATTTAATATTTTTTCGTGACAGCCCAAAAAAGTATCAAAAAATTTAGTTCGTTAATGTCCAAAAAATATAAAAAGACATAAAATTGCCTCAAAATATTCACGAATCATAGTAGTCGTATAAAAATATCGATATAAAGAAAATATCAAAATTTTACATTTTTTTCTGACTGCCCGAAAAATATCAAAAAATTTAATTCAAAAAACGTCCGAAAAATATAAAAACCAAGAAAAAACATAAAAACAAGTCAAAAAATGCCCGAATTGCACTAGTCACCTTAGAATATCGATACGAATAATATATCAAAATTATAAATTATTTCATTACTACCCAAAAAATAAAAATAAAAAATAATTCGTTAACGTCTGAAAAATATAAAAATCAAGAAAAAGACATATAACACCTCAAAAAATTCTCGAATTGCACCAGTCACCTTAGAATATCGAAACAAAGAAAATATAAAAAATTTACATTTTTTCGGGACATCCCGAAAAACCTTAAAATATTTGATTAGTAAACGTCCGAATAATATACAAAAAATAGAAAAAATACATAAAAACACCTCAAAAAATTCTCGAATCGCATCAGTCACCTTAGATTATCGATATGAATAAAATATCAAAATTTTACAGTTTTTCGTAACTGTACGAAAAATATCAAAAAATTTAATTCGTAAACTTCTGAAAAATATAAGAATTAAGAAAAAGACCTAAAACACCTCAAAAAATTCACGAATCTCACTAGTCACCTTTGAATATCGATACGAATAAACTATAAAAAATTTACATTTTTTCGTGACTTCCCTAAAAATATCAAATTTTTTTGTTTTTTAAAAAGGACATAAAACGCCTCAAAAAATCACCGAATCGCACCAATCACCTTAGAATATCGATACAAATAAAAAATTTATTTTTTAAATTTCTTTGTGATTGCCCAAAATATAAAAAAATAATAATTTTTAAACATCTGAATATCTATACGAATAAAAAAACAAAAAAATTACATTTTTTGATGATTGTCCGAATCCCACCAATCACCTTTGAATATCGATAAGAATAAAATATCTAAATTTAACATTTTTTCGTAACTGTCCGAAAAATATAAAAATCAAGAAAAAGATATAAGTACTTTAAACAATTCCCTAATTGCACCAGTCAACTTAGAATATCGACACGAATAAAATATAAAAAATTACATTTTTTCATGACTGCCCAAAAAATATCAAAAAATTTAATTCGTTAACGTTCAATAAATATAAAAATCAAGAAAAAGACATAAAAACACCTCAAAAATTCCTGAATCGCACCCGTCACTTTAGAATATCGATAAGAATAAAATATTCCAAAAAATTTAAAAATCAAGAAAAAGACATAAAAACACCTCATAAAATTCCTGAATCGCACCAATCACCTTAGAATATTGATACGAATAAAATATCAAACTTTTCTACCTTTTCTTGACTTCCCAGAAGATTTCAAAAAATTTGATTCGTAAACGTCCGAAAAATATAAAAATCAAGAAAAAAACATAAAAAACACATCAAAAAATTACCGAATCGCACCGGTCACCAGAAAATATCGATACGAATAAAATATCTAAATTTTATATTTTTTCCTGACTACCCGAAAATTATCAAATATTTTAATTCATAAACCTTCAACCAATATAAAAATCAAGAAAGAAATATTAAAACACCTCAAAAATCCCCGAATTGCTCCATTCACCTTAGAATATCGATATGAATAGAATAACAAAAATTTACAATTTTTCATGATTTCCTCAAAAGTATCAAAAAATTTAATTCGTAAACGTCCGAGATATATAAAAATCAAGATAAAGATATAAAAATACCTCAAAAAATTTCCAAATCGCATCAATAACCCTAGAATATTGATAGAAAAAAAAAATCAATTTTTTATGTTTTTTCGTGTATACCCAAAAAATACAAAATTTTTTAATTCGTAAACGTCTATAAAACATAAAATTCAAGTAAAAGACATACAAACACCTCAAAAAAATCCCGAATCGCACCAGTCACTTTAGAATACTGATACGAATAAAATAACAAAATTTAACATTTTTTCATGACTGCCCAAAAATTATCAAAAAATTTAATTCGTAAAGGTTCGAAAAATATAATTCAAGAAAAAGAAATAAAAAATCCTCAAAAAATCCATGAATCGCACCAGTCACCTTAGAACATTGATACGAATAAAATATCAAAATTTTAAATTTTTTCGTGACTGCCAAAAAAATATCAAAAAATTTAATTCTTAAACGTTTGAAAAATATTAAAAAAAAAAAAAAGACATAAAAACATCTCAAGAAAATTTCGAATCGCATCAATCACCATAGAATATCGATATGAATAGAATATTAAATGTATACATTTTTTCTTGATTGCTCGAAAAATATCAAAAATTCTAATTTGTTAACGTCCAAAAAATATAATAATCAAGAAAAAGACTTAAAAACACCTGAAAAAATTCCCGAATAGCACCAGTCACCTTAGAATATCGGTACAAATAAAATATTCTGAAAAATATAAAATCAAGAAAAAATAAAAAAAACACCTCAAAAAATTCTAGAATCGCACCAGTCACCTTAGAATATCGATATGAATGGAATATCAAAATTTTAAATTATTTTGTGACTGCCCAAAAAATATCAAAAAATTTTAATTTGTAAACGACTGAAAAATCTAAATATTAAGAAAAAGACATAAAAACACATCAAAAAATTTATGAATCGCACCAATCACCTTAGAATATATATACGAATAAAATATCTACATATTATATTTTTTCGTGACTGCTCGAAAAATATAAAAACAATTAATTTGTAAAAGTCCAAAAAACATAAAAATCTAGAAAAAGACATAAAAATACCTCAGAAAATTCCCGAATTGCACTACTCACATTAGAATATCGATAAGAATAAAATATCAAAAATATAATTTTTTTCCTGATTTCGTGGAAAATATCAAAATATTTAATTCGTCAATGTCTGAAAAAAATAAAAATCAACAAAAAGCGATAAAAGTACCTTAAACCCTTAGAATATCGATACGAATAAAATATAACAAATTTACATTTTTTCATGAATGCCCGAAAAATATCAAAAAATTTAATTCGTAAACGTTTAAAAAGTATAAAAATCAAGAAAAAGACATAAAAACACCTCAAAAAATACCCGAATCGCACACGTCACTTTAGAATAACGACACGAATAAAATATTTCAAAAAATATAAAAATCAAGAAAAATACAAAAAACCACCTCATAAAATTCCTGAATTGCACCAATCACCTTAGAATATCGATACGAATAAAATATCAAGCTTTTCTATTTTTTCGTGGTTTCCCAAAAGATATCAAATTTTTTGATTCGTACAGGTCCAAAAAATATAAATTCTTAAAGTAGTCACGAATAAAATATCAAAATTTTACATTTTTTCCGGACTACCCGAAAATTATCAAAAAATTTAATTCGTAAACCTTCAACCAATATTAAAATCAAGAAAGAGACATTAAAACACCTCAAAAATTCCCGAATCGCTCCATTCACCTTAGAATATCAATATGAATAGAATAACAAAATTTTACATTTTATCATGATTTCCTCAAAAATTTAAAAAAATTTAATTCGTAAACGTCCGAAAAATATAAGAATCATGATAAAGATATAAAAATACCTCAAAAAATTACCAAATCGCACCAGTCACCTAAGAATATCAATACGAATAAATATTAGAATTTTACAATTTTTCGTGAGTGCCCGTAAAATATAAAAAAAATTAATTTGTAAACGTCTGAAAAATATAAAAATCAATAAAAAGACATAAAAATACCTCAAAAATTCTCGAATCGCACCAGTCACCTTAGAATATCGATACACATGATATGTTAAAATTTTATATTTTTTCGTTTCTGCCTGAAAAATGTCAAAAAATTTAATGTCCGAAATATATAAAAATCAAGAAAAAGACGTAAAAACACCTCAAAAAATTCCTGAATCGCACCAGTCCCCTTAGAATATCGATACAAATAAAATATCCAGAATTTTACATTTTTTTGTGACTGCCCAAAAAATATCAAAAATTTTAATTCGTAAAATTCTGAATAATATAAAAATCAAGAAAAAGACATATAAACACCTCAAATATAATTCCGAATTGCACCAGTCACATTAAATATCAATACGAATAATATATTAAATTATTTGGTTTTATGTGACTGCCCGACATATATAAAAATAAATTAATTCGTAAACGTTCGAAAAATATAAAAATCAAGAAAAAGACATAAAAACACCTCAATTTTTTTTGAATCGCACCAGTCACCTTATAATATCGATATAAATAAAATATCAAAAATTTACATTTTTTCGTGATTGACCAAAAAATATCTTAAATTTTAATTCATAAACGTCCAAAAAATATAAAAATCAAGTAAAGGATTTAAAAACACCTCATAAAATTTCCGAATTGCACCAGTCACCTTATAATATTGATACGAATAAAATATCAAAATCTTATATTTATTCGTGTCTGCCCGAAAAATATAAAAATCAAGAAAAAGACAATAAAACACGTCAAAAAATTTCTGAATCGCACCAGTCATCTTAGAATATCGATACAAATAAAATATCAAAATCTTACATTTTATCGTGACACCCTGAAAAATATCAAAATTTTTATTTGTTAAACGTGCGAAAATGATAAAAATCAAGAAAAAGACATAAAAATACCTCAAAAATTCCCGAATCGCACCAGTCACTTAGAATATCGATACAAATAAAATAGCAAAATTTTAATTTTTTCATTATTTCCCAAATAATATAAAAATTAAGAAAAAGACCCAAAAGCACGTCATAAAATTCTCAAATTGCACTAGTCACCTTAGAATATCGATACCAATAAAATATCAAAATTTTAGATTTTTTCGTGATTTCCCAAAAAATATCAAATTTTTTTATTCTTAAAGGTCTTAAAAATAGAAAAAATCAAGAAAAAAACATAAAACACCTGAAATTTTTTCTGAATCGCATCAGTCACCTTAGAATATCGATACGAATAGAATATCAAAATTTTAAACTTTTTCGTGACTGCGCAAAAAATATCAAAAATTTTATTTCGTAAATGTACGAAAAATATAAAAATCAAGAAAAAGACAATAAAACACCTCAAAAAAAATCATAAATCGCACCATTCACCTTAGAATATCGATGCGACTAGAATATCAAAATTTCATATTTTTTCGTGACTGCCCGAAATATATCAAAAAATTTAATTTGTAAACGTCCAAAAAATTTAAAAATCAAGAAAAGATATAAAAACACCTCAAAAAATTTCTGAATCGCACCAGTAATCTTAGAATATCGATACGAATACGATATCAAAATCTTACATTTTATCGTGACACCCTGAAAAATATATAAAATTTTAATTCTTAAACGTGCGAAAATGATAAAAATCAAGAAAAAGACATAAAACACCTCAAAAATTCCTGAATCGCACCAGTCACCTTAGAATATCGTTACGAATAAAATATCAAAATTTTAAATTTTTTCATGATTGCCCAAAAAATATCAAAAATTTTAATTCTTAAACGTTCGAAAAATATAAAAATAAAGAAAAAGACCCAAAAACACCTCAAAAAATTCTCGAACCAGACTAGTCACCTTAGAATATCGATATGAATAAACTATAAAAATCTTACATTTTTTCGTAACTGCTCGAAAAACATCAAAAAATTTAATTAGTAAACTTCCAAAAAATATAAAAATCAAGAAAAAGACATAAAAAAACCTCAAAAAATTTGTGAATCGCACTAGTCACCTTAGAATATCATCCGAAAAATATCAAAAAAAATTTCATGACTGCCCAAAAAATATCAAATTTTTTAATTCGTATACGTCCGAAAAATATAAAAATTAAGAAAAATACATAAAAACACCTCAAAAAAATCCTGAATCGCACCAGTCACCTTAGAATATTGATACGAATAAAATCTTTAAATTTTAAATTATTTCGTGATTCCCTTAAAAATATCAAAAAATTTGATACGTAAACGTCCGAAAAATATAAAAATCAAGAAAAGACATAAAAAATACCTCAAAAAAATTTCGAATCGCACCAGTCACCTTAGACCATCTCCAACCCCACTCTATTTTACCCTCCATTCTCTATATCTGGAGAATAAAATAGAGAATGGACTCTCTAACCACCCTCCATTTCACTCTTTATTCTCCATATATAGAGAGTTGAATAGTTGTTCTCCAAATTTAGAAAATTACTATTTACACTCTCTATTTCACTTTTTTATTATTTTATTATTATTTCTATTATTTTATAATTAACATATTATTTTTTATATAAGACTATGAATTAAATTTTTAATATTTGTTATTCTTTTTAAATGTAATAAAATATTTTTAAAAATATATATTACTTAATATAAAAATCAAGAAAAAGACATAAAAACACCTCAAAAAATTCACGAATAGCACCAGTCACCTTAGAATATCGATACGAAAAAAATATCAAAATTTTAATTTTTTTCGTGATTGCTTGAAAAATATCAAAAATTTTAATTCGTAAACGTCTGAAAAATATAAGAATCAAGAAAAAGACATAAAAACACCTCAAAAAATTCTCGAATCGCACCTGTCACTTTAGAATATCGATACGAATAAAATATTCCAAAAATTATAAAAATCAAGAAAAAGACATAAAAATAGCTCATAAAATTCCTGAATTGCACTAGTCACTTTAGAATATCGATACGAATAAAATATTCCAAAAATTATAAAAATCAAGAAAAAGACATAAAAATAGCTCATAAAATTCCTGAATTGCACCAGTCACCTTAGAATATCGATACGAATAAAATATTAAACTTCTCTATTTTTTCGTGACTTCCCAAAAGATATCAAAATTTTTGATTCGTAAACGTTCGAAAAATATATAAAAATACCTCAAAAAATTTCAGAATCACAGCAGTCACCTTAGAATATCAATACGAATAAATATCAAAATTTTATAATTTTTCGTTAGTGCCCAAAATGTATAAAAAAAATTAATTGTAAACCTCTGAAAAATATAAAAATCAAGAAAAAGATATAAAAACATCTCAAAAAATTCTCGAATATCAACAAATTAATTCGTAAATGTCTGAAAAATATAAAAATCAAGAAAAAGACATAAAAATGCCTCAAAAAATTCTCTAATCGCACCAGTCACTTTAGAATATGGATACACATGAAATATCAAAATTTTACATTTTTTCATTACTGCCTGAAAAATGTCAAAAATTTTAACTAGTAAATGTCCAAAAAAAATTAAAATCAAGAAAAAGACGTAAAAACACCTCAAAAACTTTCTGAATCGCACCAGTCACCTTAGAATATCGATACAAATAAAATATCCAAAGTTTGACATTTTTTTGTGACTGCACGAAAAATATCAGAAATTTTAATTCGTAAAAGTCCGAATGATATAAAAATCAAGAAAAAGACATAAAAACACCTCAAATATAATTCCGAATCGCATCAGTCACCTTAAATATCAATACAAATAATATATTAAATTATTTCATTTTTTTGTGACTGCTCGACATATAAAAGAAAAATTAATTCGTAAATGTTCAAAAAATATAAAAATCAAGAAAAAGATATAAAAACACCTCAAAAAATTTCCATATCGCACCAGTCGCCTTATAATATCGATACAAATAAAATATCAAAATTTTACATTTTTTCGTGATTGCCCGAAAATATCATAAATTTTAATTCATAAACGTCCAAAAAATATAAAAATCAAGTAAAGGATTTAAAAACACCTCATAAAATTTCCGAATTGCACCAGTCACCTTATAATATTGATACGAATAATATATCAAAATTTTATATTTTTTCGTGTCTGCCCGAAAATTATAAAAATCAAGAAAAAGAAAATAAAACACCTCAAAAAAATCATGAATCGCACCAGTCACCTTAAAATATCGATACGACTAGAATATCAAAATTTTACATTTTTTCGTGACTGCCCGAAAAATATAAAAAATTTAATTCATAAACGTTCAAAAAATTTAAAAATCAAGAAAAGACATAAAAACACCTCAAAAAATTTCTGAATCGCACCAGTCATCTTAGAATATCGATACGAATGAAATATCAAAATCTTACATTTTATCGTGACACCCTGAAAAATATCAAAGATTTTAATTCTTAAACGTGCAAAAATGATAAAAATCAAGAAAAAGACATAAAAACACCTCAAAAATGCCCGAATCGCACCAGTCACCTTAGAATATTGATACGAATAAAATATCAATATTTTAAATTTTTTCGTGATTGCCCGAAAAATATCAAAAAAATTATTTCGTAAACGTCCAAAAAATATAAAAATCAAGAAAAAGACCCAAAAACACCTCAAAAAATTCTCGAATCATACTAGCCACCTTAGAATATCGATACGAATAAACTATCAAATCCTTACATTTTTTTGTAACTGTTCGAAAAATATCAATAATTTTAATTAGTAAACTTCCGAAAAATATAAAAATTAAGAAAAATACATAAAAATACCTCAAAAAATTCCTGAATCGCACCAGCACCTTAGAATATCGATGCGAATAAGATATCAAAATCTTACATTTTTTCATGACTGCCCAAAAAATATCAAATTTTTTAATTCGTATATGTCTGAAAAATATAAAAATTAAGAAAAAGACATAAAAACACCTCAAAAAAATCCTGAATCGCACCAGTCACTTTAGAATATTGATACGAATAAAATCTCAAAATTTAAAATTATTTCGTGATTCCCTTAGAAATATCAAAAAATTTAATACGTAAACGTCTGAAAAATATAAAAATCAAGAAAAGACATAAAAATACCTCAAAATTTTTTCGAATCGCACCAGTCACCTTAAACCATCTCCAACCTCACTCTATTTTACTCTCCATTCTCTATATCTGGAGAGTAAAATAGAGAATTGACTCTCCAACCACCCTCCATTTCACTCTTTATTCTCCATATATAGAGAGTTGAATAGTTGTTCTCCAAATTTAGAAAATTACTATTCACACTCTCTATTTCACTTTTTCATTATTTTATTATAATTTCTATTATTTTATAATTAACATATTATTTTTTATATATGACTATGAATTAAATTTTTAATATTTGTAATTCTTTTTAAATGTAATAAAATATTTTTAAAAATATATATTATTTAATATATACTACTTTCATTCCGAATTAATAATATTTCAATTTTTTTTTTTTGTCATTTTAATATAATTTGATTTTATTAGTAATTTTCACTATAAAGAATGCACAATTTTAAATGGTCTACAATAGTTCAAACTATTCATAATCCACGTTCTCGAAAGAAGAAATATTATGCGATGAAACAAGAATCGAGTGGAAAAGATTTTGAACGTACATTCGTAGGTTTGCATTCACATTTTGCAATTATTGTAGGACAATCTATTTATTTTGAGAAAGAAAGTGCTACATGATATAATGACTACATGTATAGAGAATGGAGAGTCCAATTCAAATAATCGATGATATAATGACTACATGATTTATTGCACAACATTATAACCGATGATGGACGTAATCTTAATGCACCAATTCAAGATGTCGTAGAGGCTCTAATTGCAACGACAAAAATGGTGGTAGATGAAAATCTTCGATTTGAACTTTTTTTAGCTAGACATAAAAAAATTAAGGACAAAAATGCTTATTTTGAACTCCATAATGTGTTAATAGATCATTTAAGTGAGCAACATAATAATCTTGAAAATTGGGTATCCATGTAATGTTTATATAATTATATTTCATTAATAATTTCACTTTTATTTGAATTGTTTATTAATTTGTATATTATATAATATTTGCTTCCAATTTATGTTATTTAGAAATTTAGAATAAAATATAATTTTATATTTAAAAAAAATTGAAGAAAACAAAATTTTATATCACATGAAAATTATATAAAAGTGATTATCTGGAAAAAAGAAGAAGGGATTTATATTATGAAATAAGAAAAAGAGAATGAAATAGAAATAATAATATAATATTGAGGAGATAGAAGAAGATTCTTTTTTAGAAAGTAAAATAGTGAATTGGGTTGGAATTGGTTGTTTAAAAAATAGAGAACTCTATATTTAGAAAGTGAAATAGAGAACAGGGTTGGAGATTTCCTTAGAATATCAATACGAATAAAATCTCAAAATCTTATATTTTACCGTGACTACCCAAAAAATATAAAAAAGTTTAATTCGTCAACGTTCAAAAAATATAAAAATCAAGAAAAAGACATAAAAACACCTCAAAAAATTCCCGAATCGCAACAGCCACCTTAGAATATCGATACGAATAAAATATCAAAATTTTAGATTTTTTCATGACTGCCCAAAAATGTCAAAAAATTTAATTTGTAAACGTCCAAAAAATAAAAAATCAAGAAAAAGACGTAAAAACACCTAAAAAAAATTCCTGAATCGCACCAGTCACCTTAGAATATCGATACAAACAGAATACCAAAATTTTAGATTATTTCGTGACTGCCCAAAAGATATCAAAAATATTAATTCGTAAACGTCAGAAAAATATAGAAATTAAGAAAAAGACATAAAAACACCTCAAAAAGTTCCCGAATCACACCAGTCACCTCGGAATATCGATACGAATACAATATCAAAATCTTACATTTTTTCGTATATGCCCAGAAAAAATAAAAAATTTAATTCGTTAACGTCCAAAAAATATAAAAATCAAGAAAAGACATAAAAACACCTCAAAAAATTCACGAAACGCACCAGTCACCTTAGAATATCGATACAAATAAGATGTCAAATTTTATATTTTTTCTTGACTGCCCAAAAAAAATAAAATAAATAAATTCGTAAACGTCCAAAAAATATAAAAATAAAAAAACACATAAAAACACCTCAACAAATTCCCGAATCACACCAGTCACCTTAGATATATCGATACGAATAAAATATCAAAATTTTACATTTTTCAGTGACTGCCCGAAAAATATCAAAAATTTTAATTCGTAAATGTCTGAAAAAATTAAATTAAGGAAAAGACATAAAAACCCCTCAAAAAATTCCCTAATCGCACCAGTCACCTTAAAATATCGATATGAATAAAATATCAAAATTTTAATTCGTAAAAGTCCTCAAAAAATTCTCTAATCGCACCAGTCACCTTAGAATATCGATACAAATAGGATATCAAAATTTTACATTTTTTCATTACTGCCCGAAAAATATCAAAAAATTTAATTCATAAACTTCCGAAAAATATAAAAATCAAGAAAAAGACATAAAAACACGTAAAAAAATTCTCGAATCGAACCAGTCACCTTAGAATATCGATACGAATAAAATATTAAAATTTAACATTATTTTGTGATTGCCAGAAAAATATAAAAAAAATTCATTCGTAAACGTCCATGATGTGCCGCGAAATCGTGACACATTTGATGATTAATAACTATGAACTAATAATGGAATTAAGTGAAAATTTTGGATTTTTTGATGGGTTTGTTAAATGTGTAGGCAAAATCTGGATTGTATAGAAAAGCGGAAAAAGAAGCAGAAATGATGTTGACCAAGTGAAGTTCACGGCCAATTTCACGGACCGTGAACTTCATTACGGTCCGTAGTGGAGCTCGTGGAAGTAAGGCAGTGTTGGGCCTTGAGAAGATGAAGAGCAGAATAACCAAGTGAAGACCACAGAGGGTTCTACGGGTCGTAGTCCTCACCACGGACCGTGGTACCTGCCGTGAAGCTGAACCAATGTGACATTAATACACTCAAATTACACATCCCTAAAGAAGCATGAGCGATCGTTATCAAGTAAAGAACCCAACTTGTAGGTTTGGGTCGATCCCACGAGGAAAATGGTTTAGACTTTACTTTAACCAACAATTATATTCAATTAGTCAAATTACTTCCAAAAACAAGTAATTCAAAAGGGGGGGAGGGGGGGTTTGTGCATCAAATTGTAAGAATTCAATAAATAATCAGTAATCAAAAGTCAGTTTCGGTTGTTATCAAGATGAGAGAAATAACTAGGGTGTACGTGTTCCCCACAAGCTCATAATGCAGTAATCCTAGAAATAACAATCCTTTCCTAGTGTACCACATGCAAAGTGATAAGTTAGGTATCTCTAAATTCTTGGTCCGACATCTAGAGAATTTCACCCCGCACCTTGGTCCGGCTACGTGTGTATAATTTACTAACCCTTACCTTTACCTCATATTAGACATCATAATCGATGTTTGGCTTAGTTATTACTTCGCACCAATCGACACTAGCCTATTAG
>JAJOOO010008354.1:0-26639 GCA_029582685.1 Solanum piurae | reverse complement strand
TAAAAAGATGATACAAATATATGAAAATAGTTAATAAATAAATAACAAATTTCATGAAAAAGTTTAGTGAGTGAGGGTGCAAAGTTAGTATTGTTTTTTTTAAAAATTGATACTTATATTTTCTTTAAAAAAATTACGAAAAAATTAAATCTCTTGGTCAGTTACTAATTGCATAAAAGAGAACAATTTTTTGTGATTTCTCTATGTAAAAATAATAACTATCATATAAAAAGATGATACAAATAAATGAAAATAGTTAATAAATAAATAACAAATTTCATGGAAAAGTTTAGTGAGTGAGGGTGCAAAGTTAGTATTGTTTTTAAAAAAAATTGAGGGGTAAAATGCACCACAGCTGCTAGGAATCGATCCTGCAACCACACGCAAGCCGCAGCCAAACTTTGGTTGAGCGATTCCAACAACTGAGCCATACTACATTCTTGTTCTCAGGATGTCCAAAATATTATATATACTTTATTACATAGAATACCTAAATACACGGTATAATTTTCCGACAAAGGATGTCCAATTGGACACCCTCGACACACTGTAGCTCCGCCCCTGTCACCATGCTTTATACTGTTCTAATATTTTTCTTGTATCATATTTTTTGTCTGCTCCTCTTATGGACTTGTTTGATAAATTCTTTGTTTCTTACGGCTTTTTATCTTCATCTCTATTTGTCCGCCTCTCTCTCTTTCTCTACTTTCTCTTTTTATTTTTCTTTTTCTTCTTCAAAATTTCAATCTAAATAACTATCTCTAATATTCATATACGATTTTCACCATGTTTCACAATCTTCACCCAAAAAATGACGAGGAGAAGAATATAAAGATCCAAAATTTATACGAAATCATGTGCGCAAGCAGAGATCTAAATCTGTAAAATTAAAACGACAAGGATTCAACATTGCTGGCCATCAAAAAGCTTCGAGCTTTGAATTTATTATTTGAGTTTTATGAATTTGTGATTAGTTTGAATTGGTATTACAAATAATTAAAAATTACTGTTGAAGTTTATATCTCTATCTATGTGTCTTGATTTAAATTAATAAATATAATTATTAAAATAATTTGACCAAGGTGTGTCATTGCATCATTCAATTTCTTGTAACTGTCTCAACAAAGATATGTAACCACATTCTTAATCAAAACAAATGATTTTTAACATGACTAAATTTCTATCTTTAAAGAAGTCTTAACGCTAAGAGCTTCAATATATTCTAATATTTGCCTACCAACCCCGATATTAAAGGTTATGACAATAAATTTATCTTAAGCCTCAATTTTGTTCTTGAAATTACAACCTATGATCCAATTAATTTCTAGATTAATTAGTCTCTAACTCTAATATCACCGTTTTCAGTAACCAACCAATCATACATCTCCAATCATAGCACAACAACAATCAAACATAAGAAATTATTTTTCAATATTTGCTTAGTCCAATCCAAAAAATGTATTATGTTTGTATGAGTTTGACCCAAAGGAACAATACAACTAGTTGTAAAAGAAAAGAAAGTACTATGTATTACTCGCCACCAATTTCAGTAATTAATATGCTACTTCAACATGAAATGAGTCTTTCTTATAACAGTTGTAAATATTAGAGTAAATAGTGTGAACATTCTAAAAAAATTCATTACTTAGAAATATGTACTCCCTCCGTCCCATTTTATATGTCATTCCTTTCTATAAATAGTTGGTCCATAATACTTGTCATTTAATAAAATTAATGCATAAATGACCACATTTTTCCTTTTTTACCCTTGTGAATTATTAGCCTTGAAAATATACATTTGACCAACTTAGAAAAGCTAAGTAAATGATTCATGTTCATTATTAATCAAAATAAATTAATTTATAATCATTGATTGAAAATTTGATTTTCAAAAAAAATTAAATAAGGGTAAAAATGTAAAGTTACATCATTTCTTAATGCAAGTGCAAAGTAAAAATGTGACATATAAAATGGGACGGAGGGAGTATGATTTAAACAATTATATTTCAACATTATAATATCAAAATGAAATATACATAAAATTTGAACAACTTCGTAACAATGGAATCAAGTTTTATATAATTATGAAAATGAAATCATACAATAAAAATTGAATGTTATCTCTTGTGAAAATTATTTCACGAGAAAACCCTTTTTCTTTTTCGGCTAACTTTTCTGCTCACCTTTTGTTGATTTTCTCTTTCTTTTTTTTGTGTCGTATGTGTGTATTTTTTTTTTGGATTGGTGAGGGAATTGGGTAGTCTGTGGAGTGTGTAGTAGTCTGTGTTGTATATTTCTTTTTCGTCTGTGTGTATTTTTTTTGGTAGTGTGCAGATTGTTTTTTGTATTGCTACCTATGTATGACTCGTAAATCACTTGAAGGACTGTAGTGGTAAACTGTAAAAGAGGTACTGGACTTGATTTTAGATAAATTATTTTCCCACTTTCTACGGTTGCCATCTACGGCCCTTAGAAGCTTCTACTGTCCGTAGATGGGGACTCGTAGAACCATATTGCAGCTCAAAAATTCCTTTCTTCCTTTTCCAAAATTCAAGGTGTTACACATAAATAAAATCCTTGGAGTTTATTCAAGTAATTACTATCTACAAAGATGATATTGAATCATGCGTCATAAACTCATTGAGAGAACATGTCCTTTTGAGGGTACAAAGCGCAAATTTTAGGCATGGGTAGTGAGACAATGAAGATATGTAAGACCAACCTGACAAACAAACAACCACTTTAAATACATAAAAAAATACAAGCATCCACCAAAATTTTGTTACCAATGTTTTAAAATCTCCCCAAATAAAAATACTCATAAAACAAAAACCCACAAAATACTCCGCCCCCAAAGTTTAATAGAGAATTACCCTTAATTCTACTAAATCAAGAGTAAAAGGAGATAGAAACCATGTCAATAACATACACGTCACCTGGCGCACTAGATCTCACTATACCATGGCATTGATGAGCGACAAATCGTGACTCCAGTCTGATTTGTTGGATGATCTCCCCCTCAACCTCTGAATCTCTCTCAACCTCTCCAGCTTCATTCAAGTTGACTCACATTTGTTCTAGCATCCTATCTATAGGACCTTTTGCTGGGTGGTGGCCTACTACAGTCTCCTTATCCAAAGGTGGGTCACCATAATGCTCTGCTGCTTGTTCTTTAACCTTGTGCATATCTGCCTCAAGAGTAGTGATTTGTCCTTCCATTATATAAACACATTTACAAAGATGTCAACATCTTGTTCAGCCTTTCCAAAGCTCTTACACATCATTTTAGGGAGGTTCTTGGCTTATTTTATCAGGTGGTTCTCATTGGAGTGTGTGGTTTTTTCAAACTTCTTTTACTCACTTTGGTCAAAGTCACCGAAGAAGGTTGGCAGTGCGGCATGCCATCACTCGCTTGAATGTCCTTCCCTTTGTCCCTAAGAATGAGGTTGGTTGAGGCAAACATCTCCTTAAATGTCCTGAAGGCTTACATTTTTCATATTTTGACTTGTGGGGCATCAACATCTCATTTTTTGTCTTAGTTCAATCATATCAACTACATTTGTCATCGCATCAGAAGTGAAATAATGAACATTGACAGATGCACACAATTTTATCACTGACACATGAAAAGGCGTTGAGAGGTTATTTTGACGGACTTTCCTTCTTATTTTCATAGCCACCACTTCGCAATATTGCATATTTATACAATACATTAAACATGTGGTAAGGATGACAGCCTCATGAGTAACCCGCTCATCATTATTTGAGGGGTTTCTTCTAGTGTAAACAAAGTCCAACCATAATTTTTCTTCGAAGTTCAACTCATGTCGGCTAATATCTCCACCAATGGAGGCCAAAGTGGGATAGCTTATAGATATGATTTCAGCCACTCAATACATTTGGATTTTCTTGTTAGACACCTTCCTGGTGAAGTCCTCCCCATCTGGGATTGACTCACTCCAGAAGAGAGTTTATTGTGTTAGTGTTACATCAATCTCCATGCCCATAACCATGACATATGGCAAGTTAGGGTACTTTTCCACCAAAACTTTTTCATTCATAGTGTCTACCGTCACTTCATAAGAGGCATAAAAGTCAATGACTAATTTTGGAAAGTAGTCTCTATGAACATCTACAAGGGAATCAATCCCTGATAGTGACCTGGTGGACTAAGTTTGGAAACTCACTTCCTAGTCCTAAATTTTAGTCCCTTTTCCATCATATGTATTCTTGAATAGTCTAAGTATCCCTTCATTCCCTCTACACAAAACTTTAGTTGTGTTTCAACGACATGAGCTGCAGGTGTTTTGTTCTTATTCTTAGATGATGATTAAGGCTTCTTGTTTGGTCTATTAGATGGTTCTCCTGGTGGGTATGGTCTACAACAAAGAAAGCGAGGTAACTAATATAGTCTCATGTTTTGGGGATTCTTCAATTTATCAACATGAAAAAAAACTAAAAGAAGTTATAAAAAGAAAAGAGCAGGAGTGTAAAAAGATTTTATAAATTAAGCTCAAAGTGAGACCGACAGCTTGCAGATGCAAGATTATAAATTGCAAATTCAAGTGTTGCCTCCAAACAGATAAATGACAAGAATTTTGATAGACTATGTCAAAACCCAGGGGTACCCCCTAGATATAACAAGGGGTATAGAACCCTGAAGGGCTCCATACAAGACTCTTAGTCCTCATAACATAAGAAATAGAACAATAAGAGTAAAACACATTTCAAGTCTTAAAAAGATTTTCATAAAGAAAACGGAAGTCTAGACACTGTCTCATAATAGACATCTATTGCAATAGTGAATGAAATAGGGCCTAGCCCATACAACATGTCAAAAAGGGAAAGTACATGAAAGAAACTAAGCATATAAATATTCATCCTCGAACCATGAGGACTCACCAAGCTCGGGAAATCAATCAAATCCAAGCTCTAGACACAAGTATGATCACCTCTAGTGCCGGACCCTACAGTTGGGACAAATGTAGGAAAAGTAGGCGTTAGTATAAAAATGCACTAAGTATGGTAGCCATGCATAAAACACTAGAAACATGCAAAAGGGACTTTTCAATTGAAAGCATGCAATTTACCAAGGGTAAACATCATCATAGAGATAGTTGGAAAACATAAGTCATAACATCATCTTCAATACAAGCTAGAAACATATTTAAAGCCTTTGAACACTTACGGGATACTTCTTCAAGCATGACTTAGTTCATTATTAAACTTCTTATTATTGTGGGAAATAAGCCTTAACTGACATGAGACCATGTGAGCCTTAACATGGAATCCGGTGACTCCTTCACTGTAAGGGGTTGGTCTACTTGCCTAAGGTAGAACCGATAATTCTTAGCTTAGGTGGATCAATAGTTTATGGGATAAAGATATTGCTAGTAGGAACCCGGCCTTACTACGGGAAAGCTCCTATCTCAAACAATATCCAGTCGGTGCTAAGCATTAAATTCTCACGGAGTAGTTAATTATTTATTAACATCATTACTCATGAAAGAGCGCCATTGGCCTACAGATTCAATGTACATCTTTAGAATAGCTCTTTTTAGTTACTCATGGAAGGGTGCCGTTGGCCTACCAATTCAACGTACATCATTAACTTTAACTCTTTAGACCATGCGTGAGCAACTATCACCATCCATGATCTATTTATGATGTCTCTTAAGCCTTTGGTTCAATTAGGTGAGAAAAGCCTTTCAACCTTATAACCTTCATTATGTGAGAACTCTTTCACATTCATGCATAGGTGTGTATATTATAAAGTTCCTTTCAACAACACAACAACAATATAATCATTGATACTATACTCTCAAAACATCATAAAACAATTATATAGACTTCATAGAAAATGCATAATCTCATACTTTACCTCCTTGAGGTTCAAATCTTACTTTCAATCAAAACATCTAGAATTTAAGCATTAGACATGGATATCATTATAACTTAAGTTATTCAATCACCTCATGCATAAATTCATAAAGTCATTCTTTCATCAACAAATACCCACATCATATCATTATCTTTGAGAAATATGGGAATCACATGGGTTCTTGGGGATACATAAAAAAAACTAAATTCATAAAGTCATTCTTTCATCAACAAATACCCACATCATATCATTATCTTTGAGAAATATGGGAATCACATGGGTTCTTGGGGATACATAAAAAACCCATAGGAAATCATCAATTCATGCTTAATATAACTCAATTCAATCATTTAAATCAAGTTTGAAAGGAACCCATGGATTTTGAATCAGACCCTAACAATTGGGGGTTTCTATATTTTGAAATTGAAGGTTTTGAGAGGACACCATGGGTGACAGCTACCCATGGATGAAAACTACCATACCTTAATCACAATGCCCAAAGAAATTGATTTGTAAAGCTTGATTTTGAAACCCTAGCTTAAATCTCCTTTATCTTCTTCTTCAAGGTTCTAGAGAGAGAATATTTTGAGAGGATGAACTTTGGGGGAATTTATTTGGATTTTGGAAAATATGACTTAGTTGGGTGAGTTTTAGAGTTAAAAAGGCTTATATAGTGACTATAGGTTTAGGCAAAACGACCTCACTTAAGTTGGATTGAAACTAGAAAAGACCACTTACCCCCAACTTTTAGTGAGCTGCCCAGGGACCACGTGAGGTCCCACAAGCCGTGGTCCCCTTTGTGGACCTTGAGGTAGTGGTAGGGCAAGTGTGCCTTTAGCCCCAAAAGTGTAAGGCACCTTCACGGAGGTCTCCACGAGCCGTGGTGCTTACCACTAGTTGTGGTCCCTATCGTGGGCCTTAAGGCAGTGGCTAAGCCACCTTCCCTCAACCCTCACACACTAACTCCCCTCCCAAAGAACCGTGGTCTTCACCATGAGCCGCTAAGTGGTTCGTGAAGAGGGGTTACTTTTTGGTAGATATGGGGAGGCTACTGCCTAGCCCACCACGAGCCATACCAAGGGCCGTGGTCTTGACCACGAGCCGTGGTGGTGGGCGTGGTAGGTGGGACAGTGCCTACACCAAGGTAGGCTGCCTTATCCCATTCCCTTGGCCCTTGTTCTCCTTCCTTGACTCTAACCCTCACGTTTAGCTCTAGTTTAGCCTACTAGTTTCCGGGGTGTTACAGACCAACATTACACTAGTGTTTTGCCAATGGATACCTATGGCTCACAAGTGAAACACGAATCAAAGGTTAAGGAACTTTGAATTTCCTCAATTGACCGAAACTGCACCTGTGAACTCGAGGGAAACCATTGTGAAGCGCCGGTGCTTCATAGTCGCCACTATGACAAAGTTGGTCCAAGTTCAGTCCATCAATTCAATAATAAGTTCCATTGCGTACTCAAGACTTTTCCAAAGGATTTGCAAAGCGATTACAAATATTCTTTGATGATTTCTCTTAAGAGGGAAATCACCCATCTATCATTGGGAATCATGAAGCACATAAGTAGGAAAATTGAGCAATTTAAGAACTCTCATTCACCATTTCATCCTTACCAAATGATTAAAATCCTCATATCAAATCAATAATTCATAGTAAAGCTACTCATTCATAACTTTTAGCCCAAAAATAGACATTCATATAATGACAAATTTACCCTTAAGAATGATGTCACCCACTCCATCATAAGGCAATTTTATGCACTACTTAAACACAAATGGGTTACTCAAACTTCACCCTTAAAATCAAATTTTAAGCTAACTAAATCACATTTGACAAGATATACACCATTATAAAACATACTATCAAAGATATTTGCTTAATATCTAGCAATTTCAAGCACAAAACCCTTTTGGATATCACAAATATTTGGTTCAAACAATTGGGTTTTGAAGAAATATTAAACTATTGCATGAAGTCTCTACCACATTATCACATTGTGAAGCTTGAAATAAAGAAACTACAGTAACATACCAGATATTAATGTGAAGGAGGAAAATCAAAGAGCTTCAAGGTGGTTTAAACTTCAACTCAAGAACATTTTAAAAAATGGGGCTTCAGATTTTTAAATGGAAAGAGTTTGGAATGGGGTAAAGGAAAGAAAGTGGGGGTTTAAATAGAGAATGAGAGAAAATTTAGAGTTTGATGTTGGAAGGAGCTGACAAATGCGGAAATGGATGCAAGGGGAGTGTTTAAGGATGGTTGTGAAGGGTTTCGGGCATTGGGTTTTGAGCACTTTTAGTTGTTCAAGAGTCAAAATTTAAAACTCTTCACATTTACCTAACTTGCACATGATTGATGACAAACCAATCACAACTGGTGAGAGTGATCGCAACGCAGATCTTGAGAATTCATGCAAGTGCTCTGTATTTCATAAGCGCTTGACTGGCATTGTACAATGTTTGACTCATGGTTCTCTATTCAAGCACTTGTTCTAAATATTCTTCCTATTTATCTTGTGAGAACCTATGTTTGGCTGGCGGTTTACTGTAACACCTTGAAAATTGGAAGTTGGATTGGAAAAAAAATGTTCAGTTTTTGCATCGAAGCAGTGATCTACGAGTCTTATCCACGGACTGTAGGAAGTCCTACGTGCCATTGGAAGGATGTTGTAGGACCTTGTTTGAGTTTTGGAATTTTAAAGTCTGAGTAAGGTGACCTACGTGTAGCGAAGATCATTCATAGGGTATTTGACGGGTGATGAGTTGTACTTTCGCACTCATCTGAGGTCTATTTAGCTCAATAATTAGTGTCGTCAATGTGTAATTTGTTCCTATTTTGATGATATCTTGATGATTTGCAGCTATGAAAGCTGATGGACAAGGCAAGGATGAATATTTGAAGAATGGCCAAAAATGTAAAAGAAGTGCAAACTATACACTGGTGATCACCAAACAAGAAGGGTGAATCACATAACAAGCATGGGATTGCCCAAATTGACAGTGCGCCAGCGTGTGTCTATTGGCTGATTGGCGAAGTCATAGAGAAACGGTGATGCGCCGATTGAAAAGGGCGAACAGGGGGAACATCGCCGTATTTGATAGCATTTGATGATAAAATAAAATTTCAAAGGGTAAACTAAGGCACTAATCGCTGATTTACCGAGCTAGAAAAGCACACTTGAGCGAGATCACCGAATAATGAACAAATTCCTGGAGTCTGAAGTGAGAAAAAGGTGAGCTGAACCCTGATTGGCGACTCAGTGATTGATATTAGCAAGCTCGACTAATGTCGCCGAGTGAGAAGCGTACATTTTTGGAGCCAAAATTTTGAGAAATAATAAATAGCTCAACGAGAGAGAAAAGGGGGTTCAAAATTGAAGAGAGAATTCTGAATATTTTAGAGAGAAACATTTTTCATTGAGTGAAAAACAATATTTAGCTATTTCCTAATAGTTGCAATTACCCATTTGTCTACATTAACCTATAATCGAATCACATCCCAAGAACTCGTCTCATTATTGTTATTTCGTATTGTTTGTTGTTGTTGTAGTTGATAATTAAAACCAAAACCCCCTTATTTGACATTTGTGTCACACCTGATTTGAATTATGTTTTTATTCGAAAACTTATAATCATATGACTGGTTTGACCATGTTCACACTTTACTATTCAATCTTAAACACGTACCGCTCCCTATAGGATTCGACCCCAACTCATTTAGTTGGGTTTTATAATGACTAGCGATCGTTGAGACTTAGAATTGGATGAAGTGTCTTTGAAACGTTAATCAAAATGGATCCACTAGCTAATCAACCTATGTGGGCACATAGTTATCGGATAAGGAGATTCATATTAGAAACTCAGACTCTATTACTGTCACGACCCAGGGGTAACCCCTAGATGTAATAAGGCATAAAAGACCCCGAGAGGCCTCATACAAGCCATTTAACATATCATAACATAACATAATAGAAATTATACTGAAATTTTAAACATTTCAAAACAATCAAAGTCTTTATAAAACGTGCGGAATTCTAATACAATTGTCTCAAACCATCTAACCAACATAAATAAATCTTGGGACACAGCCCATACAATAGTCCAAACATAAAAGAAAGGCATAAAGGAAAAAGAATGGTCCAATCCTCTGAGGACTCACCACATCTTCACTCCTTGATCAACTAAGAACCTAGCCACGAGTGTCAGAATCAATGTCGCCGGACCCTACATTTTTATAAAAAATGTAGGCAAGAGTATGCGTTAATACAAGAATGTACTAAATATAATAGCTAGCATAAACAACATAAACATAATGGTTAGTCAATATAAACAATAAGCATAGTCAATGCACACAAAATCATCATCATAAGAAATGAGGAATACTTCTCAAGTAACCTCTACTTAACCTTAGTCAAGAATTGGGTCACCCTCCTCTAGTCATTTTTACTTCATGGAAGGCATCTCCAGCAACAATCCAAGCTATTCATTCTTCATAACATAATTCACATTATTCATACTTACTTTTAAAGACATGAGGATTCGCCTTTTTGCCTGGCTTACAAAGGCTAATGGGTATTCGCCTCTTGCCTTACTTACATTATGATCATTGGTACTCGCCTCCACAATCACATCATATGATACGGGTACTCGCCTCCACATCATATCATAAGGATCATGGGTACTCACATCCATGTCCATTCATAATAATAGGAACGTGGTGAATCACCTCTTGTTCAATTCTAAGAAATATGGTAAATCACATCATATCCTTCTCATATGGAGGTTAAGGGTAGTCGCCTCTCGCCTCATCATTTACATAGTCTTTTAGTCTATATTCGTTTTAGGTGAGCAATCCTTTCAACCTAGAATCATTCATGTAAGACAACCTTTCACATTTATACATTCATAACGAAGAAATTCATGTGGGAAGTATCTCTTCCACCACACTAACATCAATTACCAACAATTCATAGCTTAAGATTTACTCTCAAAGCATCTTCATCTCATGATTATCATCTATGTTTTATTCTCAAGCAATTAACATCATAAATCACCCATCCTATAAGGATAAACCTAAACCCATAAAGTTTCCTTCCATGGTATCAGCCCAATTATATCAATTCTAGGTTAGCATCCTAGAATATGCATGGGTACATGTAATTTCACCCTAGAAGCATGTAATTCTATCAATTCAATCATAAACAACCATAATCCACTCAATTAGATCAACATTAAATATAACCCACAACATTGGAAGAAATCCTAACTAGAATTGGGGGAATTCTTCTTTAAATAGGGGAAATCTAGGGGACTCCATGGGAGGAAGGATCCCATGGATGAAAAAACATCATACCTTGGTTACAAAGCCCACAAAATCTTGAAGATTGTAGACTTGACTTGATCCTAGCTTCAATTTCTTCCTTCTTCTTCCAACTTTTAGATAAAGAATATTTGAGAGAGGAGTTTGGGAATTCTTTTCAGGATTTGAGAGAATGACTTGAATGGGGGATTTTGGTGGTTAAAAATACTTATATAGGTGTTCTAGACTTAGACAAAACAGCACTACATTGATTTAATTAAAACTGGAAAAGACTCTTAAGTCTCTAAAAGTAACCGCGAGTCACGACCAATGGACCCCCGACCGACAAACCATGGTCAGGACGACAGACAATCCTGCACTCTATCGTTCGATGGTCAGAGACTGGTTTTCTGAACTTCGACTTACAGGCGTTAGACCAGGGATTGTGGTCTGACTGACGGCTCGTTGGTCAGGCCGTGGTCCTGAGGTCCAAGCCTTTGCTGGGGTGACGAACAACTAACACTACCTACGGTCCGTCGGTAAGTCCACGGGCCGTGTGTGGCCGATCGTTGATGGCACCTGCAATTTTTCTGAAATTGTTGTTTTGCCTCATTTCAAATCGGGGGTGTTGCATTATCTCCCCCTTGGGATCATTGGTGTTACATTATCTCCCCCTTGGGATCATTCTTCCTCGAATGAGATTCTAGTCACATTTCATAGAAAAAAGACTCAAGACTAGCAGCCCATCATGCATGCAACTCATCGAAATGCACACAACCTAGGAGGAAACATCAACTCCAAGCTAAACACACCCAATGAACCATAAGGAACTAGGAACTACATCTAACAACCCAATTTGCATGAAATTTCATATTTTTTACATTCAAGGAGGAACTATCATTTCCATTTTCCAAACTTAAAAGCATGTTCAACACAATCTCATGGAGCCTATATGCAATCTATACCCAAATCATATACTCAAGGAGGAAATCTCCACTCTAAGCTAAGACATGTTCAACAACTCATCTCATGAAGTCTATAGGCAACTCATACTCAATGCACAACAACTTGAGGAAAATAAATCACATAAGCCATTTTTTTTCAAAGCTTAAGCTTGTTCATGAACATACATATTAAGGAAATAATGGAAACACAAACACACATGACTTCAAATCATAAAGCAAACGAAGACGAAGTTCATTACCTCAAGCTAGAGTAGGAGGAGAAGGAAAGAGATGAGGATATTGAGACATCATATCGGCCTCGGCCTCCCCAAGGTTCATCTCGTGTAGTCATTGTGGACTCGTACAAGGATATTGAGTAGACGGTTGATGTATCAGACTCGACCCTATCTTTCATAGCATGCATTCCCATCTGTGTCGCAACTGATTAGGTAAGCTACGTGTCTGGTGCACGAAGAACTGCCTTCGGTCCCCCAAACTTACTTACTCGTGGCAACCTTTCGACCGCCCAACGACCTATAACGCTAGTCACTACTCCCACTAGGGCTAGGAGGTAATCCCCACAACCCAAATCGGTGAAGAACAAATAGAATTTGCTACAAAAGCCGGCTAACAAGGGTATTCCTGTGTATGAGAACATAGTAATGGAGAAGGTAATAGCCAAAATAGGATTCGTTTTGGCTAGAGCGCCCAAAAGTAGCACCCTCAACTAAATTATTCCTCCATAACACCTTTACGGAAGCAACTTCCTTGTTCCTCAATTTCTTAACTTGCCGGTCTAGAATCTCAACTGGAACTTCTTCATAAGAAAGGTTCTCTTTCACTCCCAAACCTTCTAGGAGGACTACGGATGTCGGATCTCAAACACATTTTTTCAACATAGAGACATGGAAAATCGGATGCACCGACGCAAACTCATTAGGGAAATCAAGCTCATAAGCAACCTTACAAACACGTCTCAAAATTTGATATGGGCCTACAAATCAAGGACTAAGCTTCCCCTTCTTACCAAACCTCATTACACCCTTCATGGATGAGATTTTCAAGTAAACCCAATCAAGAACATCAAATTCAAGATCTCTCTTTCTAACACCAACATAAAACTTTTATCGACTTTGGGCGGTTCTCAACCTCTCTCTAATGAGTCGAACTTTCTCAATTGCCTCATGAACTAACTCGGTCCCTATCAAGGAAACCTCACCCAGCTCAAACCAACATATAGGAGACCTATGATGAGTCCAAAAATTGGACTCATTGAGGGCTAAATTTTGATAGAATTAGTGTACTCAAATGCATATTTTATCTTAATATCTCATGTAAACCCTTAAGTTTCAGGTATTTGGAGTTTGAAGGAAAGCATGGACACTACTTAGCAAAAAAGATAACAAAGGAAGCTGAAAGAACGAACAAATGAAGATCTGAGAATCGCGGAACCCATTTGTAGAGTCGCCAAAAGGTCTTATCATTGCCTTTTGTTCCAGTGTGCTGAGCCCTGAAGGAAAGGATCAAATCAACGGTAAAAATGAGTAGTCGACATATCGCCAAGCAGTTCCGTGAAGCTGTACTATGTCGCCCAATGATCCATTCACGATGATGCTGAAGGATAGAGCAAGACGGCGATGAAACCTACCAAAGGGTAGATCACCGAGTTGATCAAGGATCTCGACTAACGACTCCGAATGATTCGCTGCAGCATAAAATTTTGAAAACTATATATACTCATTGAAGAGTTGTAGCTTAGTATCAGATTTTTTAATATCAAATTTTTAATATAGACTTTTGAGTTCTAAGTTTGGAGAGGGTTTTGAAGAACTTGAAGATTCAAAGGGTTTCAACTCCAAGAAATTGTACTTGGGTCTTGTGGATTCTTCAATCTTTGCTTGTTTTGAGACTTAAATTTTCATACCCATTTGAATGCAAACTCATTTTGGTATAAATTTCTATCTCTTTTATATGTCTAGCTAAAACCCCAATTCTTGTGGTGTGATTTTGTGAATATGGGTTAGATTATCTATTGGTCCTTGCTTGTTGATGATTTATTTGTTGTTTAGATGTGATTTTGTTTAGTAGTTGTGGTGGAACTTAATGAATTTGTAGTTGCAAATACGATTTCACCTTTGTGTTTTCGGCTTGCTCGAGAGAGAGGTCGTAAACTAAGACTACTAAATTGATGGCCGGTGGGATTGGGTCGACATGAGGTTCATCTCGAGAGAGTGAACCCTAGTCTCAGTCCCACACACTCAGCTTGAGAGAATGAGTGGGCTAAGGCGAAGGCTGCTCTTCATGCAACAAGTGGGTGTTCGAGAAGAACCCATTTGATTCGGGGTAAGTTGCTCAAGAGACAATTTATCCCCTCTATAGTCTAGACTAGTCACTAATATTCAACAAATTTACCGTCAAAAGCATGTACCCAATAGTTTAGTTTTTCCCGTATTCCTATCACATCCCAAGTACCCCATCTCCTTGATTAGTACTCTTTGCATTTTTGCTGTTTCTACTTACTTGTGACAAAAACCCCATTGTTAATTGACTATTGCATCACCCCTTAGTTTAACATGTTTATATTCGAAAATAATTTTAGCTATGATTAATTAGAACTTAATATTTATTTTTCTACTAATTCTCAAGCCTACTCCCTTGGGACTCGACCCTAACTCTTAGTTGGGTTACTTTACTATTGTACGATCGTAGACACTTGCATCGGAAGTTGTGTCTTGATTACCCAAACATCAAAATGGCACTGCTGTCGGGGAGTGGTGTTTTTTATGAATTCTTAGATTAGTAGAATTCTTATTCTTCTTAGTCGTAGTTTACTAACTTAACTTTTAGTTTTGTTTTGCTTTGAAGCTGTTGATATAGGCAGATACCCTAAGCATGGCTGAGGCAAATGGTAGCAACTTCGCTAAGACGAGTCAAGAAGTTGAGAGGGACTTCAAGTTAACCGCACAGGTAACTCAGCTGAAGTGTTGGCCACCAAAATATCAGAGGTGGAAAACCAGTGCAAGAGCCAAGAGAGGTACATACCCCTCATGAGCGGAAACAGTCTAGAGACAGGGAGAACAATCATGTCGAGGACACACTCCAAATCATTCTCCAAAAGATCACCGAACAAGATTGAATGTTGGAAGAGATGAATGAGCATATTGAAGTGTTGAATCAAATGATTGGCTCCCATTCTAGATCGATCCAGCTGATCAGGACACTTATGAGTTATGCAGTGCCTCATCTACACTCAAATGAACTATTGGGGTTACCTAGTAACACTAGGACCAACCCCACCAATGAAGAGTGAGTAAGGACTCACGTCGTGCCACGATGTTAACTAACGCGCTTCTTGGGAGGAAACCCAAGGTTTTAAATGCTTTTGTATGCTTTTATAAATAATGGTGTGTTGATTGTGTAGGTTTAAGTGGTAAAGCGTTTGAAAAGTGCAGATGGGAGAAATAATGACCTAGTCGGCGCATCGCCGGAAGGGTCGGTGTGCCCAATTGAATCCACCATTTGGCTCACAATCATAGTATTTTGGGCCTGTAAAAGTCGGCGAGCCAAGGAGAAATTTGGCGAATTGCCAACCAGGTCGGTGATCCCGATGCAGATCGCCATTTGGATTGTCACATTTAATGAAGGTCCTGTAAAACTCGGCGAGGTAAATAACCAATGGGCGCGTCACCAAGTACGTAGGTGAACATGACTAATTTCGCCGAATGGGCATGAACCGGATGGTATATCGGTTCAAAGGGTTTGAAATTTTATTTTCCCTCACTTTATAACGTCACAAAATTGCATTTATAGTTTCGCATCTTTTTGAGTATTTTAGTCGACGGTTTGTGCTCAGGGTTGGATTACTTTGTTGCCTAGCATTTCAATTTGTATTAATCATCATCTAAGGTTAGTTTCCAAACCCCGAGTTGATTTTTAAGAATTGTTTGCTCATTTGCAATACTCATTTCCTATTGTCGTGTGATGGGACTATCTGGTAGGATTAGAATGTTTGAATGCATATCTTAAGTCTAGAATCTTCCATGTTGTATCTTAATTTTTGAAATTCCATTTGTTTGTGCATTGAAATGAGTCAAACCGTGTGGTTGTACTTGCATGCTATCTAGTTGGCAGAATCGGGAGATGTCTGAGTATACTGGGATGATGGGAGTTATGGGTCTTCATTTAATTTCTCTAGCGCAAGTGTTAATTTTATTTTTGGAGATTGCAGAGCTGAATTTGAGATGTTGGGTCGATTATTGGCACGTTGAGCAGTTTGGCGAGTTAAGCCGATCTCGCAAAATTACTCAGTGGTTTGCCTAAAAATACCCATCTCGTCTTTAATTTCGTGTGAAATTTGACTTGAGTCCTGTAGCTTTGGGCGAGATGCCTAAGGTCGCCAAAAACACTCAGCGACTCACCAAAAGAGATCTAGTTCGCCCTTTTTCTGGCTCCCTGATCTTCTGTTACGCTGTAACTTTCGGCGGACAAACCATTGTTCGCTGAAAGTAGTCAGCGAGATGCCGAAAAGGCCTTCTCATTGCCAACTTGCTTTAACCTTTGTCCCAATACCTTCGCCGGGCTCGAGCTAGCTCGCCAAGGTGGTTCGGCGATTCGCCGACTAGATCGGCGAGTCTGACTGCAGTAGATTGTCTAAGCTCATAAATTGTATCGTTTCTAAATTCTTTTAGTATATTGTAGACATGGATAGACCTAAGGCTCCAGGTAGAGACATGCTACCACGCAATAAGGTGAAAGGGATTAAAACCAACGAAGGCGCAGCAGTATCAAAAGACAAGACCGCAAAACTTCCCACATCTGATAGGAAAAACAAAGGGAAAAGCAAAGCACCTGAGTTATCAGACGCAAGCTCCGACAGTGATATATTTTATACTTCTTACCACAGTCCATCTGATAGTGAGAAGGAACATCAGGAGCCTCAGACTACAGAATCTGAAGAAGATGAGCTCACGATGACACAAAGAGCTGAATTGCGATCTAAGAGGCTAAATGATCCATCTAGGATCTGGAGTCCCCAGTCTACAACTCCTACACTTCCAAATCCAGAATAAGCAATAGTGCTGGCACCTCCTGTACAAGGTCCTCCGACTAAGTCAATGAATAAATTGAAGGCTTAGGGGCTGAGGACAATCCTGGAGGAAAAGCGTCTGTCCATAGATGGGGTTATCGACAAGTACCCAGAGATAATGGAATGTCTGAAGCACCACAAGTTCCAAATCTTCACAAAACCCTGTGGCTCTTACATACCAAGCTGGGTTAGAGAATTTTACAGTGCATACAATGCATTGGTGCCCTAGAGGAAGAGGCTAATATCAATGTTCAAAGCAGTGGACTATGTGGTTGTTAGAGGAAGGAAGGTAATTTGTGACAGTGAGACCATCAACACAATCTTGGGCATGTCCACGAGTATTGAGGATCACTCCCAGCACTTGATCAGAACAGAGAAGCTGGACACAATAAAAAGTGGTTAGCCCCACTAATTTCAGATGGTTTGCCGAAGTGGTTGGCAGAAGGGGCTCCAATTGAAAAGAAAGATGTGAATGTAGCTGCAAGATACTGGTTCGGTTTTATCAGCAGTACAATTATGTCATTCCAGAATGAGTCGATTCTTTGCCTTGCTAAAGCAGTCTGTTTGAGTTGCATCATGGAGAAGACTAGAATAAATTTGGGGATGATCATGGCTTCAGAAATTCATACACATGCAAAGCATACCCGGACCTCTCTTCCTTTCCCGATATTAAATACTGAGCTGTGTAAATAGGCTCGGTTACCAAGAGATGCAAAGAAAGATATGGAAGTGATTCCCACATCCTCCACTAATATCCGGAGATCGAAGCTGAGTACCTTAAGGATCAGGAGGAAAAGAAGAAGGCAGCCCCGGTGGACACAGAATCAACACCTGTAGAGGCATCTTTGCCTACTCCGGCCTTTAGGCCTTCAGGTATCCCTATTGCTACTTTTTCTGATAATCCAGGTTCTTCTACTTTTGAACTACCTCCTAGACCTACTGTTGCTGTCTCTCGACCTCCATTAACCCAGGCTTCCCTACTCCAGATAGGACAACTGGCCCTTTCTGCTGATCATCGGGCTGCCAGTCTAGAGGCCTCTGTTCCAAGCATGATCCAGATGGCCCTAGACAATGCTATGACACCTTTGAATACTATCATTGATGTCCTAGCGGCTAGGATAACGGTGTGTGAGCATAACCAAGGGGTCACAAAGGAGGTGATGGCATTAAAAGTTGCCATTGCTGAGCTACGAAAATATGTAAACCACCTTTAGTCCATCGATGTATCCATGGTATTTAGAACAGTGGAAATTCTAGACATGCCTGAGATGCCTCAGACCACCACTGGACATGGGGATAGAATGGAGAAGACAACCGATCATGAGTGAGAAACAAAGACTGATGAAGAGATACATGAGGAGACTGAGGGAGCTACAGATGAAGACCTGACCGAGATGGAAGCAATTATGATAGATGCTGTCGTGCAGGTTTCCTTAGCACCTGTTACTAGATTCGGTGGAGCTGTCCCTTTTGGAGTCACTCCGAGCACTAAAGACCGGGCAAATTGAGCGATCGAATTACCAGGATCACCTTTTTACCTCCCTCTCTGTCTTTCTTTATTTTACATTTTGGATTCTGTGTTATTTTCATTTGAGGACAAATGTTTTTATTTGTAGTGGGGTGAGGCCTACCTTTGTGTTCTATTGATGTTCGTGTTGTGTATGTTATTGGGCTTTTCTGTTTAAAAATTATGTTTGATAAACTGTTTCTGTGGATGTTTGAGCTTATGACTCCTTTTGTTTTAAATTGCAAAATTATTTTGACCCGTCTGAAATTTTTTGCCACCTCTCTTGTGTTGAATGTGGCTGTTCTTTTGCAAAATTTAAGTCTCGATTCTGATCAATACCGATGACTTGAATAGTGCTCTCAATCGAACGAACATGAATGTGCGGCTACGATGAGGCCAAATAAAGTTGCATAGACAATATGTAAACTCTTTGCATCTCGTTATGACTAGCCTAGTATCTAATTGAGTCTCTTGTGATGATCATTGCACACTAGCGAGAGTGTGGAGTCTTGTTTGACTGTAGTGTCAATGCGTAGTGCGATGAGCTTACTTTGAACCATGTATGATAGATCCTAGAATTTGCCCCATTGGTCTGGTCAACTAAGTGATGCTATCTCTTGATATGATCTTACGCAACTTCTAAGAGTGTGAAACAATTTGACATATACCTCTTTTGTGACCTACCTTGTGAGTGTGTGAACCGCTTTTGAACACCCCTTGAGCCTTACCTTTCTTTGGAAGACACTTGATGAAATCATAACCTTTCTTTATCTATTACCCATAATCCTCATGAAGTTGTGGTTAGTTGAATAGCCAACTTAGGCCAAAAGCCTAAGTTGGGGGTGTGGTGAAAAGATAAGGGCAAGTCAAGAAGTGCAAGGAAAGTCTCCTCTTACCCATGGTTTTGAGAAAAATGGAACCTCTCCATATATAAGGAAAAAAAAAGAGAAAAGAGAAAGAAAAGAAAAAGAATGAAAAAGAAAGTTATGGAATAAAGTACAAAACAAATGGGGTTCCCAAACAATCCATGGAAAGTGAATAATAGGATAACTTATGAGCACTAAAGAGAATGATGAAGAAAAGGAAAGGAAGTGTTGTGAGCACCACATTTCATGAGGATGAAAGCTATTGAGCCTAAATGAGCATACCTATGCACTCAGCCCTATTATAAGCCTTGAAAAAAACGTTTTTGATCTTGAGTGAGCTGAAACAAATGTTGATTGGAAAATACGAGCAAACCTATGGGTGAAATTATGCATTGTGTTCTTCTTTGTGAGTGTGAGCGTTGCATCTGATTCCAAAGCTTTAAACTGTGAACCATTGTGTGAATATAGAATCATCCCTTGTATGAGGGCATTTGAACACTTTGGTTGAGATTGAACTTGCATTTATAGCAAGTACTGTGAGCAGAGGTTCTTTGATATTGGTGAGTCACAACTTGAATCTTTGAGTGCACATTTGATCTTTGCATAAGTAAATTGAGTCTTGTTGTGTGCATTCATGATTGAATCTTGTGTAGCACTGTTTGAGACACCCTTTTTGAACGGCTGAACTTGAGTTTGCTTGAGGACAAGCAAAAGTTTAAGTTGGGGTGTTGATGAGTCCACAAATTGGACTCATTTAGGGCTATATTTTGATAGAATTACTGTCCTCAAATGCATATTTTATCTCAATATTTGATTAAAACCCTTAAGTTTCAGGTATTTGTAGTTTGGAGGAAAGCATGGACACTACTTAGCAAAAAAGGGAACAAATGCAGCTGATAGAACGAAGAAATAAAGATCTGAGAATCGCCGAACCCATTCGGCGAGTCACCAAAAGGTCTTATCCTCGCATTTTGTTCTAGTGTGCTAAGCCCTGAAGGAAAGAATCAAATCGGCGGTGAAAAGGAGTAGTCGGCGTATCGCCGATCAATTCTGCGAAGCTGTACTATTCACCCAATAATCCATACACGATGATGCAGAAGAATAGAGCAAGACGGAGATGAAACCTACCAAATGGTGGATCACCGAGTTGATCGGCAATCTCGACTAACGACGTCGAATGATCCGCTGCAACATAAATTTTTGAAAATTATGAATACTCATTGAAGAGTTGTAGCTTAATAACAGAATTTTTAATATAGAAAGTTTAATATAGAATTTTGAGTTCTAAGTTTGGAGAGGGTTTTGAAGAACTTGAAGATTCAAAGGGTTTCAACTCCAAGAAATTGGACTTGGGTCTTGTGGATTCTTCAATCTTGGCTTGTTTTGAGACTTAAATCTTCATACCCATTTTGAATGCAAACTCATTTTGGTATAAATTTCTATCTCTTTTACATGTCTAGATAAACCCCCAATTCTTGGGGTGTGATTTTGAGAATATGGGTTAGATTATCTGTTGGACCTTGCTTGTTGATGATTTATTTGTTGTTTAGATGTGATTTCGTTTAGTAGTTGTGGTGGAATATAATGAAATTGTAGTTGAAAATATGATTTCACCTTTGTGTTTTCGGCTAGCTCGAGAGAGAGGTCATAAAACTAAGACTACTAAATTGATGGCCGGTGGGATTGGGTCGACATGAGGTTCAGCTCGAGAGGGTGAATCCTATTCTCAGTCCCACACACTCAGCTCAAGAGAATGAGTGGGCTAAGGCGAAGGGTGCTCATTATGCGGCAAATGGGTGTCCGAGAGGAACCCATTTGATTCGGGGTAAGTTGCTCGAGAGAGAATTTATCCCCTCTATAGTGTAGCCTAGTCACAAATATTCAACAGATTTACTGTCAAAAAGCATGTACCCAATAGTTTAGTTTTTCCCATATTCCTATCACATCCCAAGAACCCCATCTCCTTGATTAGTACTCTTTGCATTTTGCTGTTTCTACTTACTTGTGACAAAAACCCCATTTTTAATTTACGCTTGTGTCACCCTTTAGATTTAACATGTTTATATTCGAAAATGTTTTTAGCTATGACTAATTAGAACTTAATTTTATTTTTCTACTAATTCTCAAGCCCACTCCCTTGGGACTCGACCCCAATCCTTGGTTGGGTTACTTTACTATTGTACGATCCTAGACACTTGCATTGGAAGTTGTGTCTTGATTACACAAACATCAACCTACATCTCCTACCATAAAGAGACTAAAATGGAGCCATATGAATACTTGAGTGATAGCTATTATTATAGGAAAATTCAATCAAAAGAAAATTGTCAACCCAATTTCCCTTGAAGTCAATCACACAAGCCCTTAACATATCTTCCAAAGTTTGGATAGTATGTTCCGCTTGCCTATCGGTTTGTGGATGAAAAGTTGTCCTATGCTTAACCTTAGTGCCATGACCTTTCTGGAAAGATTTCCAAAATTGAGAAGTAAACTAAGTACCTCTATCGGATATAATGGACAAGGGAACTCCGTGCAATCTCACCATTTCTCTAAAATACAACTTAGCGTAATCTTTTGCCGAGTAAGAAACCTTGACAGGAATGAAATGGGCCGACTTCATTGTTTAGTCTACTATAACCCAAATGAATCATATTGTCACCGAGTTTGTGGAAAACCTACTATGAAATCCATATTCAAGTCTTCCCACTTCCAAGTAGGAATGCTAATGTCTTTTGATAAACCTCCCAGTTTTTTATGCTCAACCTTCACTTGTTGGCAATTTGGACACTTGGCCACAAATCCCGCAATATCCTTCTTCATCCCATTCAACCAATAGATCTCCCGCAAATCATTGTACATCTTGGTGGCTCCTGGGTGAATAGAATACCGAGAACTATGGGCTTCAGTCAAGATTTTTCCCCTCAAGTCATCAACATTCGAAACACATAAGCGACCTTGATATCTAAGGACACCATCTCCCCCTTGGGAGAAGGCCTCAACGAAATTTTTAAGTACCGCTTCTTTCAACTCTACCAAAGTCGGATCAAGACATTGTGTAGCTTTAAGATCTGCCACAAAAGATGATTCTGACCCTTTATGAACCATAACACCACCCTTGGCAGAGTCTACTAATTGAATACCCAAGAGGCCAATCTATGGACATCACGAGCCAACTCTTTTTTATCATCATCAACATGTGCAACACTACCCATCTATAGTCAACTAAGATCATCAACTACTACATTCGCCTTAACGGGGTGATACAAAACACTCATATCAAAATACTTCAATAATCCTAGCCACCTTCTTTGGCTGAGATTCAAGTCATTTTGGGTAAACACATATTGTAAACTCTTATGGTCGGTAAAAACATTAACATGAACACCATGTAAATAATGCCTCCAAATATTTAAGGCAAATACCACCGCCGCCAATTCAAGGTCGCAAGTAGGATAGTTCTTCTCAGGAACTTTGAGTTGCCTTGAAGCATAGGCAATAACCTTACCATTTTGCATAAGCACACATCCCAACCCAACTCTAGAGGCATCACAATATACCACAAAGCCATCCGTACCTTCCAAAAAAGTCAACACTGGAGCGGAAGTAAGTCTATGTTTCAACTCTTGGAAACATTTCTAAAAAGCATCCGACCATATTATATTGGCCTTCTTTTGAGTCAAAGTCGTTAATAGAGAGGCAATCGTAGAAAACTCCTCAAACAATCTTCTATAATAATCGGCCAAACGAAAGAAACTTTGAATATATGTCAGTGATAGAGTTCTAGGCCAACTCTTGACCACATCTATCTTAATCAGATCCATATCAATACCCTTCCTTGAAAAAATATGGCCTAAGAAAGCCACAAACCGTAACCAAAATTTATACTTTCTAAACATTGCATAAAGTTGTTGGTCTCTAAAGATTTGCAATACGATTCTCAGATGATCAATATGCTCATTCTCGCTCCTAGAATAAGTCAGAATATCATCTATGAACACAATGACGAACATATAAAAGTATTGTCTAAACACCCTATTCATCAAATCCATGGATATCGTCGGTGCAATAGTCAAATAAAAGGACATCACCAAGAACTCATAAAGACCATACGGGTTCTAAAAGTCATTTATGGAATATCTTCTTCTTTCACCCTCAATTGGTGATAACCCAATCAGAGATCAATCTTAGAGAAATAACTTGCCCCTTGAAGTTGGTTAAAGAAATCATCTATCCTTAGAATATGATAGTTATTCCTAATGGTCACCTTGTTCAATTGCTGATAGTGAATACACATACGGAGTGAACCATCTTTCTTTCTAACAAATAAAACTGGAGCACTCCATGGAGAGATACTTGGTCGAATGAAACCCTTATCCAACAAATCTCTCAACTGCTCTTTCAACTCCTTAAGTTTTGATGGAGCCATTCTATAAGGAGGAATAGAAATAGGTTTCATATCTGGAAGAAGGTCAATATCGAAGTCTATTTCCCTTTTGGGAGGAAAACCGATTAGATCATCTGGGAACACTTCTGGAAACTAATTCAAAATGGGAACTGACTCAAGAATAGGGGTTTTGGAATTTACATCCCTCGCCCTAACTATATGATATATGCAACCCTTAGAGATCATCTTTCTAGCTTTAACATAGGAAAGAAACTGACCCTTAGGTATTGAATTTCCCCACTTCCACTCTAGGATAGGCTCATTTGGAAATTGAAACTTGACCACATGGGTCCTACAATCAATAGAAGCATAACAAGAGTGCAACCAATCTATACCAACGATAACATCAAAGTCTAACATATCAAGCTCTACCAAGTCAACAAAAGTAATTCTATGAGATAAGGGCACAATACATCTTTTATAGACCCTTTTAGCCACCACATAATCACCAACAGGGGTAGACACAGAAAAAGGTTCTAACAACACATCAAGGAGCATATCAAACCTCATAGCCACATATGGTGTCACAAAGTACAAAGTAGCATTGGGATCAAGTGAAGCATATGCATCTATTTGGAAAACTTTTAACATACCAGTGACCACGTCCAAAGAACTCTCTTGTTCACCCCGGGATTGGAGAAAATAAAATCAGTTTTGCTTAGGAGCATTCGAACATGAACCACTTGGACAGGATGAAGGGTAGGGTTGAACCCTACGGCGAGTATCTCCCTCATTCTTAGAAACCGAAGAAAAAATCATTATCTTGTGATTCGTCTTTGCACATCCAAAGCAAGTATTGGAACCCGCTACACACTTTCCCTTATAATTCCTTCCACATTTAGCACAAGTAGGCACCAAGGACCTATTACCATCTCCTTGAGGATTAGGGTTAGACACCCTTTCATTGTTAGACCATGGAGGAGCATTAGAAGAACCTTTCCCAAAGAACTTTTGCCAAATCCTTGAACGACCCCATCCACCGGACCTAGAATATGAGAAGTTACCACCATCCGTTCTTGCCTTCTTTGCTTCCCTAAATCTTTCCTTTAGCTTTTGCTCTTCAATTTGTTGGGCATGCACCATAAGATGAGAAATGTACATGTCATGGACAAGCATAGTAGTGCGGCATTATTTGACTACCATGTCGGACACACCCAACACAAACTTACTCATTTTGGCCATGCGATACGCCACAATAGAAGGAGAATATTTGGACAATTGAGTGAACGGCAAAGAATATTCCTTCACACTCATATTTCCTTGCCGAAGGTTAATGAACTCAAGAACCTTGTCCTCTCTCATCTCAAGAGGGGATAATCTATCAAGAAAAGAAATTTTGAACCTTTCACATTCTATGGGACCCGCTCCTTCCGGCCTTGCCTCTTTCCATTGATTGAACCAAATCTGAGAAACACCTTTGAGTTGGTAAGCGGCCAATTCCACCTTCTCTACCGGAGTCAGTCCCATAATAACAAGTATCTTATAGACCTCGTCAATAAACTCTTTATGATATTCCTCAACTTTGGAGCCATAAAATTATGGAGGGTTCATCCTTGTAAAGTCCCTCACTCTTATCACCGTCGTACCCATATTTGGGTTCACGGGAACTACCACCTCTCTATTGGTTTGACCCATCACACCTTGAGTCAATACTTTGAATGACGACCTAAACTCAGCATAATTTGTTACATTGTTAGCCAAAGGATCAATCAGAGCTTCAGGAGGAGCTTGGGTTGTAACTTCTTGACCCACATTGTCTCCCTCATTCTTTCTAGCATTAGCACTTCTAGTAGTCATATCTTGAAAACCATCGGGTAAGGATTAGGAGAAAAATCTTATAGAGTTAAACTCCATGGTACGACTTAGGGAAATGAAAAAGTGAAGTTTCCTAACATCTAGTAGCCTCTCATTCATAAATGTGGCGCGCTTCACACTTATGAACAAGACACTACTTGACGTGGTTTGAGGCATCCTAGAATCATACTAAACCTTGAGCTCTAATTACCAAGTTTTTCACGACCCAGGGGTACCCCCTAGATGTAACAAGGCGTACAAGACCCCAAGAGGCCTTATAGAAGCCAATTAGCATATCATAACATGAAGTAATAGAAATGATGCGGAAAATTAAAACATAACAAAACAAACAAAGTATTTATAAAATGAACGGAAGTTTAATACAATTGTCTCAAACAATCTAACCAACATGAATAAATCTTGGGACACATCCCATACAACAGTCCAAACATAAAAGAAAAGCTTAAAGGACAAAGGGTGGTCCAATCCTCGAATGCTATGAGGACTCACCAAATCTTCACTCCTTGATCAATTAAGAACCTAGCCACGAGTGTGAGAATCAATGTCGTCGGACCCTACATTTTTATAAGAAATGTTAGCAAGAGTATACGTTAGTACAAGAATGTAATAAATATGAGAACTAGAATAAACAACATAAACATAATGGTGAGTCAATATAAACCATAAGCATAATCAATGCACAAAATAAAAGAGGAATAATGTAACCTCTACTTAACCTTAGTCAAGACTTGGGAAATCCACCTCTAGTCATGCTTATTTCATGGAAGGCATCTCCAGCAACAATCCAAGTTATT